>CAUYON010046225.1:0-10155 GCA_963573935.1 Arctocebus calabarensis
TGCCTGTAATCCCAGCGGCTTTCGGAGGCTGAGACAGCGGAATGCCCACAAGCCCGAGTCAGAGGTTGCAGTGAGTTACCACGCCCACTGCACTCTGCTCAGGGGCATAGGGTGGCACTGTGTCTCAACAAAAAAAAAAAAAAGGAAGAAATAAAAAATCAGCAACAAAATAAAAAACAAAACAAACAAAAAAAAAACATTGAGTGGGGAAAAGACTCCCTATTTGGCAAATGGTGCTGGGTGAACTGGCTGGGACCAGTAGAAGACTAAAACTGTACCCACACCTCTCACCATTATCTAAGGTAAACTCTCACTGGATTAAAGATTTAAACTTAAGACATGAAACTATCAGAATATTAGAAGAAAGTGCAGGGGAAACTCTTGAAGGAATTGGCTTGGGTGAATATTTTATGAGGAGGACTCCCAGGCAATTGAAGCAGTATGAAAAATACACTCCTGGGACCTGATCAAACTAAAAAGCTTCTATACAGCCAAGAACATAGTAAGTATAGCAAGCAGACAGCCCTCAGAATGGGAGAAAATATTTGCAAGTTATGTCTCTGACAAAGGTTTAATAACCAGAATTCACAGAGAACTCAAATATATTAGCAAGAAATGAACAAGTGATCCCATCCCAGGGCGGGCAAAGGACTTGAAGAGAAACTTCTCCAAAGAATACAGGTGCACAGCCTATAGACACGTGAAAAAAATGCTCACCATCCTTAATCATCAGAGAAATGCAAATCAAAACTACTTTAAGATATCATCTAACTCCAGTAAGATTAGCCCACATGACAAAAATCCCAAAACCAGACATGTTGGCGTGGATGTGGAGAAAAGGGAACACTTCTACACTGCTGCTGGGAATGCATACTAATACATTCCTTTTGGAAGGAATTAGAGAGTACTTTGAGATCTAAAAATAGACCTGCCATTCAATCCTAAATTCCTTTACTAGGTATATACCCAGAAGACCAAAAATCACATTATAACAAAGACATCTGTACCAGAATGTTTATTGAAGCCCAATTCATAATTGCTAAGTCATAGAAGAAGCCCAAGTGCCCATCAACCCATGAATGGATTAATAAATGTATACCATGGAATACTATGCAGCCTTAAAAAAAGGGACACTTTACCTCTTTTCTGTTTACATGGATGGAGCTGGAACATATTCTTCTTAGCAAAATATCTCAAGAATGGAAGAAAAAGTATCCAATGTACTCAGCCCTACTATGAAGGTAATTTAAAGGTTTCATATGAAGGCTATAACCCAACTATAGCACAAGAATAGGGGAGGGGAGGGGAGGGGGGAGTTTGGGGAATTGGTGGGGCCACACCTATGGTGCATCTTAGAAGGGTACAGGCAAAACTTACTAAATACAGAATACAAATGTCTCCATACAATAAGAAAATGCCATGAAGGGTATGCTAAACAGTTTGATGAATACATTTCAGTTTGTATGTGAAACCAGCACATTGTACCCCTTGATTGCACTAATGTATGCAGCTATGATTTAATAAAAAATAAAAAACAAAATGAAATAATCATCCTAAAAAAAAGATGATGATCAGGCTTGTTGCCTGTAGCTCGGCAGCTAGGGCACCAACCACGTACACACTGGAGCTGGCAGGTTCGAATCCAGCCTGGGCCTGCCAAACAACAATGACAACTACAACCAAAAGGAAAAAAAAAATAGTTGGGCATGTGGCAGGTGCCTGTAGTCCCAGCTGCTTGGGAGGCTGAGGCAACAGAATCTCTTAAGCCCAAGAGTTTGAGGTTGCTCTGAGCTGTGACGCCATGGCATTCTATCCAGGGTGACATAATGAGACTCTGTCTCAAAAAAAAAATTTTTTTTTAAAGATGACAATCAAATGGCTAACAAGTCTGTGAAAAAATGCTTAACAACACTAATTATCAAAGAAATGAAAATCAAAACCACAATAAAATATTATCTGACCAAGTTTCATGGCAGTGGAGCGTTGGTAAATGATCCTCTTTACCCCCTTTGGGTTCTCTCACTCTTCCTGCATCATTTCTCATAGATGCTTGTACTGCTGTTCCCTCTAGCCATGCCAGGAAACTAAACCACACACAATGAAATTATCAGAGGCCATTTGGGCCAGAGGTGAAGCTGTGTTCAGGTTGCCTCTGACAGGAAGAAACCAGAGAGACTGGAGAACTACCTCAGGGCCAGGGCTGCCAAGGTCAGCTCTGTGTAAGCCAATCAGTGCCCCACGATAGGTACAGTAGTCTCCCTCACCTATGGTTTCAGTTACCTGTGGTCAACTAGAAACATTAAGTGAAAAATTCCAGAAATACACAATTCATAATACCACAATTGTGTGGCATTCTAAGAAGCTTGATGAAATCTCAAGGCATCCTGCTCCATCCTGCCAAAGATGTAAATCTTCCCTTTGTCTAGAATGTCCATCATGTCTATGCTAATGTCCCAGTCATTCAGTAGCCATCTCAGCTATCACGCCGACTGTCACAGTATCACAGTTCTCACATTCGGTAATCCTTGTTTTACTTAATAATGGTCCCAAAGCACAGAAGTAGTGATGCTGGCATATTGTTATAAAGGTTCTATTTTATTATTCACTATTATTGTTAATCTCTTACTGTATCTAAGTTATAAATTGAACTTTATCATAGGTACATATAAATAGGAAAAAAATGTAGTTCATGTATATATAGACTTCAATACTATTCACAATTTTAGGTATCAGATGAGTATCTTGGGATGTATCCCCTAGAGATAAGGGGGGATAAAGGACGCCAAAGCTACCAATGCACATTTCCTCTTCAAGACAACCAATACCACCCAATTCATTGATTATAAAGGGGCTATTGGGGATGAGGCAGGTACAGAGGCATCATCAAGAGAGAAGGCACACACCTGAGTGAAAGAAGAGTGCACACCACCAAGAAATAGAAACTCATTTCTACACACCTGGAGCATATTCAGAGCAAAGGCACTCACACCTGAGTGAAAGAAGAGTGCACACCACCAAGAAATAGAAACTCAATTTTACACACCTGGTGCATCTCCGGAAGCCGTCCCGGCTGCCCTCAGAGCAGTCCTGCAAGGACCGAGTGATGGCTTCGATCACTTGCCTCCAAATCGCGCTGAAGCCCTTGCTATCTAGGAGCCTGGGCAAGTCATTTAAATTCTCTTAGCTTTCATTTCCTCATTTGTAAAATGAGAGTAATAAAAGCAGCTCCCTCACTGGTTTGCTTTATGGACTGACTGAGTTAAAAGATAGGAAGTAGTTGGCCTGTGTCCGACAGCTAGAAAATGCTCAAAGCTCTTTTGCCGAGTCACTCTCTCTCCAATCTTTGATCTGTTTCCTCTCAACATAGGAGAAAAGAACAGCCATTTGCCACTTCTCTTCCCATCCCATCTTCATTCCCAGGAAGAGTCTTGGCCTTGTTTAACTGATCCTTCTTCCCTTGTTTACAGGATGAAGGCAGGTACCAGCTTTGTAGTTTTCTCTGTGTTTCAAGGAAGTAGCCCTTGACTTACATCAATCGTATTTTTCTACTTCCATGACTGGTCCCTCTGAGTTACCTTCAGTGCAGCAGGAGTTGACATGGTCAAATGATTTCTCTTTTTTTAAATTTTGGGCCAGAGGCAATGGCTTGTTTTAAGCAATGGAATCATAGCTCTGCTACTTCTCAGTGGAGCGGAAGTCTAGACTCAGTATGAAGAGAGGCTGCGTCTCTCTCCCATTCCAAGTTTCCTTAGAATGAATCACCTCTGCTTGGAGATGGCCAGCCAATCTAGCACAAATGTGTAACAAACTGGTTACATCTGGAGAGAAGCAGTCACAGACTGTGCCTTGCCCCGGGCATTCAGCAAAACTCAGGCCATCACTCAGAGCAACAATAAAAACCAATGAGAAAAAACAGGCGGTTGATTATGGCTTTAAGCTGTGAGGTCTTTATTTGTAAAGAGGAGTCAAGGAAGCAGCTTTGCACTCAATAGGAAGAGGAGAGTATAGGAGGCTGATGGAACCACAGCCCCAACCAACTTTTGAAGCACGTGCACAAAGCTGCTTCCCATTACCAAGAAATTACTCAGAAGATCTTCAAATTCACAGTTCACAAATTTCATTCCTATGGTCAACTTTCTAGCTTAGCCATTTGGAGGGCCTTTCACCTCTGAACCCTATTCCTTTTTCTCAGGATAAGATGAAAACAGAAATAAGAAATTCCCCACAAAGCTGGTCCAGTTGCACTGAACAAGTTCCAACGCTCATTATTTTCTGTCACCCAAAGTCACAGGTGGAAAACTCAGATTTCAAAAACCCCACGGAGGAGACAAAACAGCAGATATGTTATCTGAGTGAGAGAATGTTTCCCTTCCTCTTTTTCAGTGTAGAATCATTGTCTAATGGTCTAAACCTCATGGTTAGAATATGGAGATTCATTTTTTCCAAACTGTGCCGGTTCCATTTGTCTAAGAAGTGGATACTACTGTGCTCTGTCCCAAAAGGCTCAATAGTGAGAATGGAAATGTAATTTATTTTTTATTGCTGAGTTGGGCTTTTTCATATGATTTTTGCAGACATATCTTTAATAGATTTTCAGACATATTTTATTTGTTGAAAAATTTCCATGCTCTTGCATAATTTCAATTATTCAATGGAAACCACAGTTGGGGGAATTGTTCCAGCTACATATTCAGCCCTTTGAATAAGCCATATTTATTACTTAAATTGATTACTTTGTCCATTTGGAGATTAGCTCAGATGAATGGGGATCGAGAGAGAATGTGTTTTAGGTCCCTTCCCCCCTACAATTACATGGGGGCCTGTGCTTTTTTGGAGTAGCTCATGAGCAGCTTGGAATCTGGCCTTTGGTGCTAATGTGGTCTTGGTGAAGAGGTTGGGAGTAGGGGGACCTTTGAGGGCACTTTTCAATGGAAGTGATGCACTCAGCTGCAAACTACAGACGGCCCTACTTCAGAGAATTCCCAGACAGGGCATGTTTATTCACAAAGCAAACTGTCTGCAGATCGGCAACCACTTTCCTCTTTGTTCTGGGATTCAGCTATGGCTGGCCAGTGTCTCTGCTTGGATTTTCTGGCCAGTGATGATTGCTAAAATTGGGCATCCTGGCCACAGAGAAGAGTAAAAGCCGAAGAAACACATTAGCGTGGCCCATCTCTTGTTATTAGGAAACTAAAACTAGCACTGCTAGCACTGTCCTTGGTCCAAGCTGCCATTACACTGCCTACCACCTTCTTTCCACTCTATCCACTTGGCCTGTCCTCAATTTAGAACCTGAGCAAGGTCCCTGAAGTATAATTCAGACCATAACACTCCTCTGCTCCAAACCCTGCCACAGCTCCCCAGCACACTCAACAGTCAAATACAGGCTCAGTGCCCATAGCTAGTGGTTAGGGTGCCAGTCACATACACTGAAGCAGGCAGGTTCGAACCCAGCCCAGGCCTGCTAAACAACGACAACTGCAAAAACAAAAAAAAAAGCAAATAGCCGGACATTGTGGTGGGCACCTGTAGTCCCAGCTACGTGGGAGGCTGAGGCAAGAGGATCACTTTAGCCCAAGAGTTTGAGGTGGCTGTGAGCTGTAATTCCATGGTACTCCACTGAGGGAGGCATAGTAAAACTATGTCTGAAAAAAAAGTCAAATGCAAACTCCCCAAGGGGCTTTGGAGACCTGTATGACCCATCCCCTTATCTCCACTGTGACCACTCTGCCACTGTACAGTCCCTGTTCACCCTACTCCTGACCCCACTGTTTCACTGCCGGCCAGGCACCTTCCCTGCCTGGGCTTTTGGACTTGCTGTGCCCTGTGCTGGCATGCCATTTGCCTCAGTGTGCCCATGATCTGCTCTGCCACCTCCTTCAGCCTTTCTTCACAGCTCAGCTCTGCAGTGAGACCTTCCCTGACCACCCCAGTCCTAATTCCAGCTTCCCCCATGCATCCCTATTTTTGTTTAGTGTTTACGTAGCATTATCTATTGTATGTACAGTCACACATTACTCATTAATGGGGATACATTCTGAGATATACATTGTTGGCAATTTTGTGTTTGTGTGAACACCAGAGAGGGCACTTACACAAACCTAAATGGCCCAGCCCACTGCACACCGAGGCTGTATGGTGTAGCCTACGGCTCCTAGGGTACAAACTCGTATGGCGTGTCCCTGTTCTGAACACTGTAGGCTATGGGAACACAGTGGTAAGTACCCATGTATCTAAACATATTTAAAGATAGAAAAGGTACAGTGAAATATGGTATTACGACCTCATGGAACCACTGCGGCATATGCGGTCCATCATTGACGGAGCACACGCCTGTACCTGTTTATCCTCTTTGTCCAAGTTCACTTGTAACTAGCACAGTGCCTGGTTCCCATTAGACGTCCTCTGTGGAATGGTGCATGGACACGTGCATGGCCTCTATCAGCCCGCGTTGGGTGGTCTGGCCTGTAGAGCAAGGGACTACGAAGAGAAAGGGGACGGGGGGTGACTTTTGGGTGGTCAGCAAACAGTGCGTGCCCTTCTCCATGGAGACAAGTTCCCACCCTTCCACTACTGCATGGTCATA
Organism: Arctocebus calabarensis; assembly: GCA_963573935.1. Lineage (NCBI taxonomy): Eukaryota > Metazoa > Chordata > Mammalia > Primates > Lorisidae > Arctocebus > Arctocebus calabarensis. The sequence continues at coordinate 6,587 of CAUYON010046225.1, forward strand.
ACAAAGCTGCTCAAATCAATTCTGGTTTTTCTCATTAAGTGAGGATCCCACAGCTTAGCTGGAGCATAGGAAGTAGGGGAAAGTGAAAGTATGAACATGTGGGGCAGACAGTTCAGGTGTGATCTCCTTCTCTATATCCTAAGGGGACGCCTGGGGAGGGTGACAGAATCTCCACATCACAGACGAGAAGCTCAACGCTCAGAGACGGCGAGCAAGGAGCCCACAGACTCCAGCTGGGGGGCGCGGCTGGCTTCTCTGTGCTTAGCGCTGTGGTCAAATATGTGGCCTGAAAAGGGTAGAAAACAATAAAAATATTTTTAAATCCTGGGCAAATTATAGACTTCCTTTTCAAGAAGTCTAAGCAAAGCACCCCCTAGCTCAGCTCAAAAATATGCCTCACCCACTTCCGAGCTGCTCTCCTGATGCTCCCTTGACCAAGGTGAAAGCCTCTATGAATTTAAACGCTGACAGACCCGGTCTAGGCTCCCTCTGAAATTTCTCCTGCTGTCACTTTGATTTTTGTTTGTGTTTGCTATTTCACTGCATCTTGCCTATTACACCTTTAGTACGTAAGCAGAAGAGGAGACTGTATGCTGTACACTCAGCATCACGTTTCCCCATCAGCAGCAAATAAGCACCTGTTGGGTGACTACTGTACACAGTTGGAGATGAAACTCCCAGGGAATGTGTTGTTCCTTGTGTTTGCAACAATGTGCTGAGGAGAAAGCGGAGGGTCTCGGGGGCACATACACCTCAGTCTAGTTCCACTGCTTACAACCTGCTGGACCAGGACAGGTGCCTTCCCCTCCCGGAGCCCCAGTTTTCACATCCGGTAACCAGATACCACAATACCCATGGGTTTGTGAAGAGGAACGATCAGGAATGTTTGTAAAAAGCACAGCATGGTGCCTGGGCTGCTGATCCCTGAGTCAGAACCAGAATGAGTGAACTGGGCTCTGGACCCCGCTCTGCATGAGGGGACTGAGCACCTGGTAGGAGCGACTCCTGACTCTACTGACCCGCCAGAGGCTCCCGAGGCAGCAGGAGAGGCACTGGAGGTCCAGAGAGCGGAAGGATGGCAGACAGGAGGACAGGGCCAAGACTGTCCCAAAGGAGGAAGTTTCTGCCAGCAGGAAAGGCAGTCACCCTTCCGTGAAAAGGAGCCACAGAGCTTAGATCCATCCCTGGCTCAGGACACCTTCAGAGTAAGATCCACTGGGCTAGGACAGGAAGCCCAAAACATTGCGCCTCTGTGCACTCAACAGTTTCATGACCAGTTGCTGGCTGGAGAGCAACTGAGTGCTGTAGCCCCCATTTCTCAGCACCATGCCTGCCACCTAACCATTTCCAGGAGCAGTAGCTCACACACCGCTCCTTCATCTGGGGAACTTCCATCTGGAGACCCGTGGAAGGCAGCTTCTAGAGTCTCTCGAAGAGAGACTGCCCTTCCAGACATGACTCGGCCACCCTAATCCTGCAGTTTGGTTGATCACCCCTTTGCCTGACGTGCCCCTCAGCTCCCACAGGCAAAGGCTGTCCCTGTCCAGCCCACGTAGAGACCCACACTGCAGCATCCAGGATGGTTGTCCTCAGATACGTGGCTGCTGAACACGAATGATTCCTCCTCCAAACGCACAGATACCAAAAAGCAAAACTCAGCCTTTAAAAAGGCTTAGTATTTTTAAAAGAAGGCAAATTATCTGATCAATACCTTTTGAGACTGATTGCAAAAGGAAATTATATTGTGATGAATAGAGTGGGTTAAATAAAATATACTATTAAAACTAATTTTGCATGTCCTTTTACATGTTTCCACATTTTAGAAAATTTAAAATTACATTCGTGGCCCAAGTTTGTGGTTTATATTCCTGCCATTTAACGCTGGTGTGAACTATGCATTATGTCACACGGTTCGTATTTGTTTTTTCTCTGTCTTGCTCAGTGGATGGAGAGTTCAAGAAGGAAGATCACCTTCTCCCACCCAGGGAGATTCTTAACACATGGCACAGATTCCATTAATGCTTGTCGAGTAAAAGAAGCTCTAATCAAAAGGACTGGGAAAATTGAAATATTCAGTGATTCTGAAATATTTATAAAATTTCTTAAAATTATGTGTTGTACTGACTTGCCTGGCGTGCTGGTCTGTTTGGTGGAGTGAGAACATTCTATGCACGTGGCTGGGAAGCAGGAGTGCTCGGCGTTCCCACAGACACAAAGGAAATGAATGTCCCACACTGCACTGCGCCTTGCACTTGGAAAGTCAAGCTGGCATGCTTGTCTCGTCAGTGGTTAGGTGGGCGACTAATTTATAAAATGTCATAAGAGACCGATGTCCTTTCTCAGAATGTGGCTGTTTGGTTGGCTGCTGCATTGAATACAATTGCATTCATCTTGGCAGGCAAATTTATTGAGCAAATTTATTTCCGTGCTCCCTACCAGTGCTCCTTGAACCAGAAGCGTGAGTAGCACCGGGAGCTTCTTAGAAATGCAGAACTTCTGGCTTGGCGCCTGTGGCTCAATGGGCTAAGGCGCCAGCCACGTACACCTGAGCTGGCAGGTTCAAATCCAGCCCGGGCCTGTCAAACAACAATGGTGGCTGCAACCAAAAAATGGCCAGGCGTTGTGGCGGGCGCCTGTAGTCCCAGCGACTTAGGAGGCGGAGGCAGGAGACTTGCTTGAGCCCAGGAGTTGGAGGTTGCCGTGAACTGTGATGTCACAGCACTCTACCCAGGGTGACAGCTTGAGGCTCTGTCTCAAAAAAAAAAAAAAAGAAAAGAAAAGAAATGCAGAACTTCCGGTTGCACCCCAGACCTATGGAATCTGATCAGAAGTTGTACTTTAACAAGATTCCTGGGAAAGGGCGGAGCAAGATGGCGGACGAGTAACAGCTTCCTTGCGGCTGGGCACAGTGAGACTGGGGAGAGAGGACTTCAAGCATCTCTGCCAGGCAGGATCTGCCCAGAAACTTCCCTTTGGGGACACAGGGAGGCAGCGTGAGGCTTCTGAACACCCTGAGGAAGGCTAAAGCGGCGGAGATTGGGCAAGTGGTTGTGTCTGTTCATTCGGTCTGATCCTGTCGGTGGCTGTGGGTGGGGCAGCTGTGGGACTGCAGGCTGGAAGGGCCTTGCCTGTAAGCCGTTTGGGTTTCTTTTGGACTTGGCACTTGGTTGAACTGCCTTGGGAGAACCTGGGCAGGAGTGTGGGGTTTTTTGAGTGTTGCCTGGGGCCCCAGACTGGGCCACAAAGCTAGACGGAGCTGCCAGTGTTTGGTGGTGGGCTGTGTGGAGCCATTGTGGGAGAACTGCCCTGGCAAGCTCCACCCTAAGGGTCGCAAAACAGGCATTGGGCAGGAGCGAGTAATCTAGTGACTGAGCAGCCTAACGGCGGGGACTGAGACGCCTTGCAGCCTTAGCCCTCAGGGGTATAGGGTGAGACAGGTTTTGGCACACTGGGTAAATGGATAGCCACTCAAGGAGTGATCCCAGCCATAGCGCTTTCCTGGGGAAGCCTTGGCTTAGCCCAAGTTAGCAATTTAAAGTGTCTTCTAAGCAGGCTGAGTAGGATTTAAG
>CAUYON010046228.1:0-11642 GCA_963573935.1 Arctocebus calabarensis
TTTTTTTGAGACAGAGCCTCAAGCTGTCACCCTGGATAGCAACCACAGCAATCACAGCCCATAGCAACCTCCAATTCCTGGGCTCAAGCGAGTCTCTTGCCTCTGCCTCCCAAGTAGCTGGGATTACAGGCGCCCGCCACATCGCCTGGCCATTTTTTTGGTTTCACCCGTCATTGTTGTTTGGAGGGCCCAGGTTGGATTCGAACCCGCCAGCTTAGGTGTACGTGGCTGGCGCCTTAGCCCATTGAGCCACAGGCTCCGAGCCAGTGCTTGTTTTTAATTCCAGCATCTCTAACATTCCTGGGTCTCTTTATGTTGATAGATTTTTTTCCCCCTTTCCTGGTTATAGGTCCCATTTCCCTGCTTCACACATCTGTTAAGTTTTTATGGTATGCTGAACATTGTAGACTACATTTTTTAAAAATTCTTATCTACTTATTAGAATATTAAACTTTCTGCCTAGGAACTGCATCTTCAGAAATATCATGCAGATTTCTAGTCTTGGTAATATTATATTTACCTTTATCTTAAGCACATGACATGCCTTTGTTTAGTCGAGGATTTAGAACTTGTTTTCTACAGAGTTCTTTTTATTTATTTCTTTTTAAATTTAAAAATAGCCTTTTTAACTTCCTAGTATGTTTTTGGCCAATCATACTTTTTATTAATTCTTGTTTTGTCACTGTCCTATTGTGTACTCTTAACATTTTAACAGGTTACTATGTTTTCTTAACTAACTGTACTCATTATTTTTATACTGCTTTGAAAAGAATATAACTGTAAGAAAAGATCATATGCTTTCCTTTGTAGTTGACCTTAAAAGGTCCCTAAAAGCATTCTTTTAATAGCCTTCTCCCAATCTTAGACCCATGGCTTCTGTTCTTCCTTAGGAGCTATGTCTTCACTTATCATGCAGATATAATAACCCTCTATATTGTCCATATAACCCAATTACATCTTGCCTTTTTATGTTGTGAGTCATTCATCTTTTTATCAGACATAATCCAAACAGTGGAAATGAGACAAGGTTGAAGAACCTCTGTGGTAACATGATTCCCTAATTCTCTGGGTCAGGGATGAAAACTTTTAAGGTGAAGATAGGGTGGCCTAGGAAGCTGAATTTATAATCTAGATTGTACTTAAAAATTGATAAAATAGAAAAAAACTGAGCCTGGGGTAAGAGTATAAATTCCAAAAATTATCTTGAGTAGAAAATATTGCCTTAGTGATTTTTAATATTGGTTTCTTAGATTAAAATTAGTGTAAGTAAATAAATCAGATTTTTGAGAATAATCTTTTTGGTATTTACTGAAATTTCAGCACCAAATGAAAGGGGTTCAGTGGTGGATCCAGAGAGAAGACCGGGAGAGGGTTCTGGCCAAGTGTAATGAGAAGGGACTGAGGCTTTCCTGGGCAAAGATGGTGGCTGCACTCAGTGGTTTGGGGCTTGTTTTTATACTGTGTGTAGGGGAAGAAAGATTCCACAGGTTGCTGGAAGGCTTTGGGGGTGAGGCCAGGTAGGCCTTCTGTTCTGTTTTAAGAGGGGGAGGGTTTAGGCCCCTAACATACACATTTTTTAATTAAGAATTACTTGCATTTGAAAAGAGATTGTAACCTGCAAGCAAGTTTATGCTTTGAAAAATGCATTACTTGGAAATAAACTCCATTTAAACCCTAATGTTTCATAGCCAGAAAATAATTCAGAGCATATTAGGTAGTCACAGGATAGGACTGCCCTTGTATGACCCTATCTTAGTCTGTGCAGGATGCTGTAACAAAATACCAGAGACTAGGTAACTTATAAACAAAAGAAATTTATTTCCTACAACTCTTGAGGCTAGCAAGTTCAAGTTCAAGTCAATGGCAGATTTGATGTCTGTTGGTCATTTTTCTGAGTCATAGATGGCACTTTTAGTGTGGTAAAAAACACACTTTTACCATGTGTTTTCATGATAGAAGGGGCAAATGGGATCCCTCTGGCTCTTTTATGAGGGTACTAATCCCATTCATGAGAATTCTTATGACCCGATCCCTTGTCTCATGACCTAATCACTTTCCAAAGGTACCATCAATTTATGGGGTTAGGATTTCAACATTAGAATTTTGGGAGGACGTGAACATTTATGCCATAGCAGACCCTGAAGAGCCAGCTTGTCTAATCTAAAAGATCTCAAGTGAGATATTTAATCTGGATTATTAACCAGCTATTACTTAAAGCTCTGCAGAAATCCATGGGAAGCATAAGGGATAGTCTTTTGAAACAGATCAGGAATCTTTCATTTGCAAGTCTCAAAGCCCTAACATGATTTTACAAAAGTCAGAAGGATAATTTATTGACCCTCAGGGAAAGCAGAGGCAGCTCTGGCCTCAGGGAACCTGGGTTCTTGCTGGTGTATCTGTGCCTTTCTTTTTCTGGTCTTTTGGCTCCCTGTAGCTCTTGTTTTACTTCCTGTCTCTCTTTGTGATGCTTTCTGTCACCAGCATTCTTTGCTACACATGCTGTGTTCCTTTCTCTGTATTAGCGCATTTCAGTACTATTCTTTACATTTTTTTAAACATCTGTTCTTAATTTACATGATCATCTATCTGTTAGACTTTAACTCTTTGTGGTTGAAAAAAAATCCTTTTCACAACACTCAACATAAGCTAATATATACTCATAAAGTGATCGTTGGTTAATTTTTATTTCCTGCACTTCATGTTAGAAAACTGTACTTTCAAGAAATGCAAGTATTTGTTATAAAAAAAGATACATTTAGTGATGCCTGAGTTTCCTGACCATGCTATACTTGCTGGTTCAGATTTATCACCTCGTCACACTGTGGAATGATGAGCTTATATTTGGGGCAGAAAGAAACTTTTTTTTTTTGAGACAGAGTCTCACTATGTTGCCTTCGGTAGACTGCTATGGCATCACAGCTCACAGCAACCTCAAACTCTTGGGCTTAAGCAATTCTCTTGCCTTAGCCTCCCAAGTAGCTGGGACTACAGGCACCAGCCACAATACCCGGCTATTTTTGTTTGTTGTTGCAGTTGTCTTTTTTGTTTAACTGACCCAGTCCAGGTTTGAACCCACCAACCTCAGTGTATGTGGCTAGCACTGTAACCACTGTGCTATAGGCGCCAAGCTAGATAGAAGCTTTTTCATACAATAAGTATTATTTCATTATATTTTTGATACAATATACAATATTGCCTAATTGTTTATAATACAGGATTTGGTAGGGAAGGGGTAGATTTGATTAATTCAGACTATGACATATATTTTTAACATGAAATGATAAGTGATAAAGATTTATTCCTGTAGGCTACGGAGAGTGAGGTACTAGATGTAGATTTAACACGTCTTCCAGAAGGACCTGTTGATTCCGAGGATGAAGAAGAGGAAGATGAAGAGATTGATCGAACAGATCCGTTACAGGGAAGAGATCTTGTTCGAGAATGTCTTGAAAAAGAGCCTGCAGATAAAACTGATGATGACATTGGTAAGAAGTACATCTGTTCACAATAAGAATTTGTAACTTTCACTCAGTTATCTATCACTGCATAACAGATTACTCCAAAATTTAATGGCTTAAAACAACATATATTTATCTCAAAGTTTTGTAGATCAGGAATTCAGGAGCAGCTTAGCTAGGTCATTATGGTTCAATATCTCTCATGAGGTTTTAATCAGAATATTGATATGGGACTGCAGTCATTTCAGTCTTCACTGGGCTTAGCTGGAGCATCTATGTCCAAGAGGGGTACTCAAAATGGCTTTTGGCACAAGACCCTCAGTTTTTCACACAAGTCTCTCCATGGGCTGTTTAAGTGTCCTTACATCATGGCATTTGGAGTGATCCAGGGGATAATAAAGTAGATGCTACAGTGTCTTTTATGATCTGGTTTCAGTAGCAGCACATCATCATTTCTGCTTAATTCTGTTTGTCACACTGAACAACCCTGGTATAATAGGGGAGGGGACTAGGACTATCAGAAGGCAGGAATCATTGAGAGCTATCTTTGAGGTTGGCTGTTAAGATTTATAAAACAAAAACTTTGATTGCATTAAACCTTCATGTCCACAAAACATTTAATATACTTTCAGACATGTTTAAAAATGATATTTTTTATTTTCCTAACTTGAAAACATATATATATATATTTTTAATGTTTTGGCTAAAATTTTATCAATTTTTCTTATGTAATTTTTTACAGAACTAGTTATTACTATATTTTACTCGGGAAGTTGAATTATACTAAGGATGCTAATGTTATTTTTAAGGAAAAAGATTACTTAATGTCAGTTATATATGGTAGTAATTTAGTTGAGATTTTATCCTAGATTTCATTTTTATAATATTCATATCACTATTGTTCAAATTAGAATATGCTACTACTAATAACAATAATAATTTCTGTGGGTAAAGATCAAGATATTTGAACATTCCTTTCTGTTCAAAAGATATTATATAGTTAAATAACCTGCAGTCTAGTCATGTTTTCAGTTCATTATGTGAACTGAAAGTGTTTTGTTTATTTGTTTGGGGGTTTCTTGTTTGTTTTTTGAGACAGGGTTTTACTTTTGTCTAGAGTATAGTACCATCATCATGGCTCACTGCAACCTCAAACCTCTGGGCTTAAGTGATTCTCCTGCCTCAGCCTCCCAAGTAGCTGAGAACTACAGGTGCCTGCCACTGTGCCCAGCTTATTTTTCTATATTTTTGTAGAGATGGGGTTCTCACTCTTGCTCAGGCTGGTCTGGAGCTCCTGGCCTCAAGCAATCCTTCTGTCTCCGCCTCCCAGAGTGCTAAGATTACAGGTGTGACTGTCACGAAAGTGAATTGTTAATGATAAAGAATTATATAGTATTTTCAGAAAATTTTTTAAAAATTAAAATATAATTAACTTTAGTTTTCTTGGGTATATAGTACCTTATAGTCATTTTAATTTCTTAGCTGACTGCATATATATGTTTCTGCCTTATATTTTATTATACAGGGAATGGCCTAAAGCACCAATAAATATTTGTTGGTTAAAGAGAGTTACCTAGTTGCTGTGACAAATCTTGAATTAGAATTTACGTTTATTATTTCAAATTTAATTACTTACTTTTATTAATAGCATCTTTAAAAACCTCTACACCGATAAGAATTAGACAAAAAGCTTTTTCACTAATCTGTTAAATCAAAGGGCATCACTAAACTTAACCACTATGGAGTGGCACCTCAGGCTAGGAAAGACTTTCTGAACTCTCCAGCCTTGTCTAAACTATGTTGTTTCCTGGTTCTCTATGGGGGTTGTGAATTCTGGTGTCTTCCAGTATGCCCATACTTACATGTATATGTAAATATATGAGCAAACCAAATCATTTGTTAAATGAACAGTCCTTTAGTACCTTTCGTTTCTCTACTTTAGCAGAATAAATTTTTAAGTTGAATAAGAAATGAACTATTGAAATGTAAATTTTGTTATGTGTCTAAGATGTAATCCCTGATGGTCTTTATACAAGAATTTCTGTTTTCTTATAGAACAACTACTGGAGTTTATGCACCAGCTCCCTGCTTTTGCAAATATGACCATGTCTGTAAGGAGAGAACTCTGCTCAGTGATGATTTTTGAAGTGGTAGATCAGGCTGGAGCTATTATTCTTGAAGATGGACAAGAGGTAAGTTAGCAAATAAATGAAATACATTATTTAGTATGGATAATAGTTTTTGGAATAATTTCCATAAATTTGTATAAATCCTAATTTTTTTAATTTATACAATTTTTTAGTGAATGCTAATTTGGGGAGTAGTTAAAATTTCTGAAGAGTTAAGTTTTTGGTTTTGCTTTACTTCGTCTTAATTTTTTTTTTTCTTTTTTTTTGTCTTAATTTTTGATTTACGAGCAGTGAACTTTGTACAACAGAATAGGTGCTCAATAAGTAATAATCATTGAACCAAATTTGTGTTTACTTCTTAAAAGAGTTCCTAAAGTTTTTTTAAAGATTTTTAACTATCATTCTATGTGTATACTGATTATTATTTAAAATGTTTGTCAGATATTTACTCTAATTGCTCTTCTGTATTATACATTTTAGCAAAGAAAGAATGAGGGAAATGTGTTGGAACCAGTGCCTCCTAGTGGACTGCTGCCAGTTGAGGCATTTATGTGGCAATTCTGCCAAAAATTGACAGCTTATGGATTTGGATGGTAAAGGAAGGGATAGAGGGGGATTGGAAGGAAGGTATTACAGCTGTTAAGGAATGCTTCATTTTTTTCTTATCAAGTGTGTAAAGATGAATGCTGAGATGTCTGCAAATGAACACTGCTAGTAGGAATATGAATAGGTGCAACAATTCTGAAAAGTCATTTAGAAATTCTTAACATTCAAAGTATTCGCAGCCTCCTATGTAATTCCACTTAATGAGTATCTATCCTGAGAACATTATGTAAAACTCAGTTATTTCAAAAGATATTCATTGTAGTATACTTATAATAGAAATTATATACTTTATATATTTATATCACATGACTATATATTTATATCCATGTACTATAAATATATGTGAAAATTCATAATGACCAAAATACCAGGGGTGCCAAAAAATGTGTACATATTGTAAGAGATCTTGTTGGAAATAAATTGATCATTCCCCAAAAGTGTATGAATTGCAGGTGAAATCAATGTGCATAGCATGTCTTAGTGCACTTCACCAGTAACAGTACCTTCAAATCCACTTTGAAAAGTAATATATAGGCTCGGTGCCTGTGGCTCAACAGGCTAAGGCGCCAACCACGTACACCTGAGTTAGCGGGTTCGAATCCAGCCTGGGCCCACCAAACGACAATGACGGCTGCAACCAAAAAATGGCCCGGCGTTGTGACGGGTGCCTGTAGTCCCAGCTACTTGGGAGGCAGAGGTAGAAGACTCGCTTGAGCCCAGGAATTGGAGGTTGCTGTGAGCTGTTGATTTCACAGCACTCTATCCAGGGTGACAGCTTGAGGCTCTGTCTCAAAAAAAAAAGTAATATATAGATGACATCTCACAAAATATACACATTTTTGGGCACCCTCTGTATATTATAATGATAAGGAATGTTCAATTGGATTGTGGTAGAGCTACAGGGTACGATATTATTTAGGTATTCAAATTATTTGATAGAAGTTCTTTGACTGCAGGGCCCTTTTCTCTAACTCTATTTGTTATTTTCTCCCCACACTTTAGAAAATATCTGGCATATAGACTGTGTCCCCCCAAAAGTTTGATGAACAAAGTAATACAATATTTTTTTAAAGCAGGATAGTCTCAGTATTTCAACAATACAGAAGAATACATATAGGAGAGAAATAAATGAAACTTTAAACAACTGTGGAAGCAATAGGATTTTGAACATTTGTCTTTTCCACAAGTTTTTTGAATTCTTTAATTTTCTACAGTTCTGTCAGAAAAATTTGTTGTGTGCCTCCTTTGTGCCAGGTACTGTTTTAGACATAGGGATATAGTGGTAGGGGGGGAAAAAAACATACACAGTGCCTGTCCTAAGTAGCTTATGTAATCTCTGAGTTCCACAGTGAGTATATTTTATGTCTGAAATAGTCAAGAACAGTACACTTTTAAAAAAAGTATTTCTTGTTGCCATTCATTACCCTTCAGAACCAATGATCTCAATCTCCCTTAAATTTTATTAAAACTCTTCAGTTCAGGCTTGTGAGAAGGGTAGGATATTAAAGGATAATAAGTAGTCTTTCACTGATACCCAGTAGACTTTTAAATTATATCTCCGGGAACATTAAATACTAACATATAAACGAGGGCAGATTTTCCTTAATAGCAAGAGAAGTTTGAATATTTTATTTTGTCAGATATCCCTCAGTTCAGGATTTTACTTACTGGTCTTTCTGAATTAATCACTAGCTATCTTTTTTTATTTTTTGGATGCTTGCCATGTGCCAGAAGTTCTGTGATAATGTCGTCAGTGGTCAATGGGCATTTCAGCAGTATGGAAGCTGACGCCCAGAGAGGTTAAATAATTTGCCCAAAGTCACAAATTGTGACTTTGGGCAAATTATTGTGGCATGGTCTGAATTAAGATTTCAAGAGTTTGTGTTTTGAAACATTACATTACTTTGCCTGCACAGTTATGAAAGCCCTTGTTTTGATGACTAAAAGAAGAAAGTAAAAATAAACTTTAACAGTTTACATAGACAAGGTATAGGGTATTACAAAGTATTCTGTAATATAACCTTTTTCTTTTTAAACTTACATGAATTATGTATGTTGATAGATTCTTTTTCAAAGTTAATATATAACTTCTGTTTTTAAAAAGCGTCTCAAAACCTTTGTTTTTCTCTTTAGCTTGACTCATGGTATGTTATTTTAAATGGCACTGTAGAAATCAGTCATCCAGATGGAAAAGTTGAAAATCTGTTTATGGGAAATAGTTTTGGAATTACTCCCACTCTGGATAAGCAATACATGCATGGAATTGTCAGGACTAAAGTAGATGATTGTCAGGTAAGCTTGTATCTTTGGTCAAGTACTCTTGCTTGTTTGTTGATTTAAAATAGCCAAGCCTGTTTTTCTTCCTCAAAATAAGGTAGCTTGATATAAGAATCAGGAGTTTAGGGCGACGCCTGTGGCTCATCGAGTAGGGCGCCGGCCCCATATACCAAAGGTGGCAGGTTCAAGCCCGGCCTCAGCCCAACTGCACAACAGAAAAGTGGCCGGGCGTTGTGGCGGGCGCCTGTAGTCCCAGCTACTTGGGAGGCTGAGGCAAGAGAATTGCCTAAACCCAGGAGTTGGAGGTTGCTGTGAGCTGCATGATGCCACGGCCCTCTACGGAGGGGCGATAGAGTGAGACTCTGTCTCCACAAAAAAAAAAAAAAATCAGGAGTTTAAATAGCTCACAGTTAATAAAGGAAACTAGATCTCATATCTGCCACAAATATTTGTGAAATTGAGCAAATTATGAATTTACAAAAGAGAATATACCAAATAAATACTGGTTTGTTACTTTTTTCTTTGTTATTAGCCAGCTCAGAGTCTTTTTTTTTTTTTTTTTTTAATGTAGGAAAGAAATAGGAACTTCTGAGTTTTTTTGTTTCTAACTTACGCCAGGTTCATGATTTCTTTGTGAGGGTCAGTTTTGAGAGTAGATGTTCACTTCTCCTTTTAACAGGCAAAATTCAAACAGATTAGTTAGACTTCTTTGCTTCTTTAGACATCATTTGTTTCACCGTGATTTTTGTCAAGCATTAAAGGAATTGAATGAACAGATGAATGAAAAGGAACTGATACCACTTGATTTCTTGCCTTTGTGCTCTGCCTTGGTGCCTGGCGACATATTTATGTATTATAGGTTCATTAATTGTCCTCATGTTGTTCTTGGACAGTTTGTCTGCATAGCCCAGCAGGATTACTGGAGAATTTTAAATCATGTGGAAAAAAATACCCATAAAGTTGAGGAGGAGGGAGAAATTGTTATGGTGCATGAGCACCGTGAACTAGACCGGAGTGGAACCAGGAAAGGACATATTGTAATCAAGGTGGGTGTCTTTACTTATTATTCTAGTCACTGATAGAATAGAGCTTTCATTTTGCTTTATAAAAAACTTTCTGAGTGGTCCAGGATAATTCACTAACATATTGGAATCTAATTTAAATAAATGTGTTACTTGGTTTTTATACATTTTAATGATGCGAGAAAGTAACTTACTGCCATTTAATGGGATTTTTTTATGGATAAGGTATTATTTTAGAATATACTATTTGAAATTTTGCCTTCCGAATTTATTATAATCCACTAATAATGGAAGCTGATTTCATTAAAGACAGCAATATTTATAAATAATACAGAAAGTTCCAATGCCAACCATAAAGACATAGGGTATTATCCTAGGTGAAGATACAGAGTGCTTGCTAGAATCTCTATGGCATTGAAATAGGCACTGATTTCTAAATTTCGCTTTTCTTATCCAATAAGGTCATATAGCAGGGCTTCGTTAGGCTAAATGAAGTAAATCAAAAGCTAGCACTATTGTAGAATCTGAGTATTAATCCTCATACAGGTTTCAGTCCTCAAGGGTTTTGTCCTTCCCTACTCCTTGCCTGCCCCCCTCTTCTATAAAGACCTCTGGATGTTAATTAGAGCAGTTACAGTTGAAAGAGAGGATAGAAACACATAATTGTTTCTCTTTTGAAGCTAGTCTTGCTTGCAAAATAAGTACGCCATTAATTGCTAATGGAGCAGTTAATTTAATAGCGTGAAGGAAATAAGTCAGAGAAATATTTTGAGGTCTGATTCTTTGAGGTTCATTCTTCCTTGGGAATTAGACTGATCGTCAGAGCTCTCTCATTTCCTAAATAGATGAATATAAGATGAACATATAGGTGGATTGCCATAGGCTAATGTATGTACTTGTTTCATTTTAACTTATTTTGTCTTTTTCAGGAGGGGTAAGAACTCATATGTTTTAATAATTTATTTCTAAATAATTTCAAACTGATAGAAAATTTGTAAGAACAAGAGAGAGAGCTCCCAGACTAAGATTCCTCAAGTGTTACTATTTCAGTGCACTTGTTCTGTTGTTATCAATCAGTCTTTTTCTGAAGTATTTGAGAGTAATCTGCAAAGCTAATGCCTCATCACTTCTAAGTATTCCACAGTATATTTCCTAAAAACAAAGATACTCTCTTATATAAACACCATAGACTCCTTTAAGTTAGGAAGTAAACATTGTTAAATAAAACCATTCAACCCCAGAGACCCTGTTTAGATTTTCACTGTCCCAGCAATGTCTTTTTTTCATTTCTGGTCCAGAATCTTGACACAGGAACCCAGCTACTTTTAGCTGTCATGTCATTTCAGTCTAAACCACTTCCTTAGTCCTTTCCTGTTGTCTGTATCCTCAGCAGTGTTAAAGAATATAGATACTGCATTCTGTAGTATCACCACCTGGATTTCTGTAGTGTTTTCTAATGACCAGATTCAAATTATGCTTTCCTGGGAGGAATTCCACAGAAATGGTTCTGTGCTTTTCTCAATTTATTATATGAAGGGGCCACAATGTCAACCTGTTGTTCCACTAGTGGTGAAGTTAACTTTGATGACCTGATCATGTTGGTATCTGCCTGCCTGGTTTTTCACTTTGTTGTTGATAAGTATTCGGTGAAGAGATGTTGAGATTGTATCGATATACTATCCACAAACCTCTAATTTATGGATGATATCCACTAAGTACTAACTTCTATCCATGATTCTTTACTTCCATTGACTATTCTTGTCTCTAATGGTGATATTCTATTTTCATAATTTCTCCACTTATTAACTGTCATTTTACTGTAATAATGAGCCTTCTCTTCGTCAATTAATTTATTTTGGTGTAGACTTGCATTGTATATGAATTTTCTTAACCATTAGTATTATTCTGAGGCTCAGATTGACCCAGATTTAAGCCACTCCCTTAAAACTGAAACTGACCCCTATATTCTTTTTTTGTTTGTTTGTTTGTTTTTTTTTTTTGAGACAGAGCCTCAAGCTGTCACCCTGGATAGAGTGCCGTGGCATTGCAGCTCACAGCAACCTCCAATTCCTGGGCTCAAGCGAGTCTCCTGCCTCTGCCTCCCAAGTAGCTGGGACTACAGGCACCCGGCCATTTTTTGGTTGCAGCCG
>CAUYON010046229.1:0-37700 GCA_963573935.1 Arctocebus calabarensis
CATATAGTAAACGAGAAAATATCATGAATGGTATGTCAATCAGGTTGATAAAATATCTCAGATTGCATGTGAAGCCCCCACACTGTACCCCATGGTTGAACTAATGTACACAGCTATGATTCAATAAAAAAAAAAAAAAAGCACAAAATTCCATTTTTTGGACTGATTTCTTTTTTTCTCTTCCAAAAAGATACCTGGCCCCTTACTATCTTAGCATCAGAGAAAGAGAACTATAGTGCTGATATTAACTAATTTAGGAGATACAGAATGAAATTTTTAGGGAAAAAAAACCCAAACAAACCAAGAAGCAGAGTGTCATTTGGATAGAACTTTACTATTTGGACATAAGTCTGGACAGATGAATGCTAAAATATTTATTTTCCTTTTTTCTTTGTCTTTAGAGAAGTAAAAATAATAATTCAAATAGAGTTTAAAGAACACATTTCATTTAATGAGCAAGGATACTTTAGACAACGTTTACTCTATCAATGACGAGCACCTTCTAGCAGAGTGGACCCAACAGGTGATATGCCAGTATCTTAACTTGAACTATTCACTTAGTATCTGTAAATGTGGAAAACAATGAAAACAATCAAAGGCAAACTTGCCCAAACACTTCAAGGGTGACCCAAGGACCTATCTTCATCAGATGAAAGAATGTGGCTACTCAGAAGTTACTTTTACCAGAGACCGAGATGAAAGGAAACATTGATGAGGCAAATTCTGCAATAGAAGTGATTGAATGGAAACATGAAAGAAAACACACTCAGCATCCCAGGATAGACCTAATTGCAAAAAGAAACCATTCCATGAAATGTAATTAAACTTCTAGAGAGATCAAAGCATTCTTCCACAAGGGAGATAGAAGGGCAAAGCGATAGTCCCTTATGATTAAGAAACATTACCAAAATTTAGAGGAACATCCAGAATGCCCACTTTTAAATTTGGGGGAAAATTAAATGAATGTATAGAGTAGATGGTTTGTTGCGGTGCCGCGAGCATAAAGAAATATATAAATCTAATTACTCTAAAATATTCTGATTGGTAAAATTACCCTGCACTGTAATTAAGTGTCATCAAAAAGCATCTTTATAATAGTTCATTCATTTCATAATATTTTTGAAAATTAAATTTATAACACTGAGTGGAAATGATTTATAATTCTCAGTTGTGCTAAAATATAGGCATAGTGTCCGTAGAAGTCTATGAATTGTAATGCTGTTCTTTTGAATTGCTTGCAAACTTGAAAGACAATGAACTTCACTACTTCAAGCAAGGTAAAGGAGAAACATGTTGTGTATTTACATGGAATATACGCATTAATATCTTTCCCTGTGCGAGTCTTTCTTGCCCCAGATTCCACTTAATGTGGATTTGACTTTGGTGTCCAACTCTTTTCTGATAGTAATGAAAGCAGATGGTGTATGGAAAGAGAAGTTTTGTTATTGTCGTCTGTTTATCTGTTTGTTTTCAAAGAAGCCCAGGAAAGTGAGCAGAAGATAGGAGACTGCAGAGTCTACTTCTGTTCAAAGGCCTCAGGCTTGCGTGTTGGCGGGACGGATGGTAGCAGGAAGGTCCCACAAATTGTGTAAGATTACATAGAGGGCTTGAAAAATATCCATCAATTACATATGAAATCTTCACAAAAGTTACTCAAAGGGTCTCTGACAATTAAAGGACCTTATGTATGAGACCAAATAGAATTCTGAGGCAAGAGTTAATAGTGCTGTATTGTAAAATCAGAAAGACATGAGAAGCAAAATAAAACAAACCTCATGGAATAGATTTTATTTTCACTAGAGCATTTTCAGATATTTTGACAAAATGCAAGAAAGGCAGTTTCTGAAATATTTATAGTAAACTTGAGATCCTAAATGAAAATAAACTATATAGTTACTTATTATAGTTACTTACTATAAACTATATAGTTACTTATAGTAGCTAACTATAAAGATAGCTACTGTCTCTAAATACAGAAAGCATCATTGACATTCACTTTAAATATGTTTCTGTCTTTTTATAATGTGGACTTATGAGAATTGTAATGGATTAACCAGAGATATTTGACTCAAGTTTTCTACTTCAACCAATAATTTTGTTATTATGAAGCTCATGACAAACAGTATTTTACTGGCCAGGAAAATAGTCTAATGTCCTGATTTTCCAAAGAAAAGAATTAACTAATAGTTATAATTTGTAATAGTCAGTCATATCTAATAAAACCAAGAGTTTCATGTCTCAAACCACATTTCTAACAGAACACTTCTGCTCTGGCAAAATGATAATTTCTGAAAGAAAAAAAGATCTAAAGAGTTTGAATTTTGAATATTAGTACTAAAGAAAACCACCAAACCAGCAGTCCTGAACCTTTTTGGCACCAGAGACCAGACTCAGGGAAGATAATTTTTCCACCGATGGAGGGTTGAGGGGTTGGGGTAGGCAAGGACATCCTTGAGGAAAGGATACTCTTTTCAACAAATGGTTCTAGGAAAATTCAGTATCCATGTGCAAAAGAATAAAATGGATCCCTATCACCATATACAAAAAACAACAGAAAATGGATTAAAGACCAGAAACTGTAAAACTGCTAGAAGAAAGCTTAGAGGAAACTCATTATAATATGTGTAGCTAAGGCACAGAAGCACAGGCAAAGAAAACAAATAGACAAAAGAGACTGTACTAAACTAAAACCCTCTGCACAGCAAAGGACATCAACAGAGTGAAAAAGCAACCTGCGGAATGGGAGAATAGTTTGTAAACTATTCCTGCTACAGAGGACTAACCTACAGAACATACAAGGAAGTCGAATGACTCAACAGCAACAACCACCAAACATTAAAAAGGGGTGGAGCCTGTGGCTCAAAGGAGTAGGGCGCCAGCCCCATTTACCGGAGGTGGTGGGTTCAAACCCAGCCCCAGCCAAAATGACAAAAGAAAACAAAAAACAAAAAATTAATGAAAAAAATGAAAAAGCAGGCAAAAGACATGAATAGATATTTCTCAAAAGAAGGCATCCCTGTGGGCAATAATATATAAAATTTTCAACAATACTAATCATCAGTGAAATGCAAATCAAAACTAAATAAGATATTACTCCAAGTAGAATGGCTGTTAATGAAAACACACAAAAATAACAGATACTGGCAAGGATGCACAGAAAAGAGAACTTTAATACACTATCATTGAGAATGTAAATTAGTACAGCTACTATGGAAAACAGTGTGGAGGATTGTCAAAAAATTTAAACTAGAACTTCCATATGATTCAGCAATCTCACTGCAGGACATTATTCAAAGTAAAGGAAAGTAGTTTATCAAAGGAACACCTGCAGCCGTATGTTTATTGCAGCACTGTTCACAATAGCAAAAATATGGAATCCAACTAAGAGTCCATTGACAGATGAAGAAAATGTTATACACACACACATGATGGAATAGCATTCAGCCATTTACAAAATGAAGTCATGTCATTTGCAGCAACATGACTAGAACTGGAGACCAAGCCAGCCACAAGAATCGTGTGTTCTCAGTCATCTGTGGGGACTGAAGAAGTTGGTTCTATTCAAGAGAGTAGAATGGCAGATACCACAGGTCGGGAAGTGTGTGTGGTCAGGGGAAGATGAAAAGAGGATTACTGAAAGTTACCAATAGACAGAGAGAATAAGTTCTAATGTTTTATAGCTGAGTAGTGTGACTATAGTTAACAAGAATGTATTGTATAAAACCAGCACATTGTACTCCATGATTGCATTAATGTACACAGCTATGATTTAATACAAAAACCCCCAAACAAATAAAAAAAAGAATCACACTATGCTAGGTATCTCATATAAGCAGAAAAAAAAAAAAAGAATGTATTGTGTATTTCAAAATAGCCAGAAGAGAGATCTTAAAATGGGCCTAACATATAAAAATGATACTCGAGGTGATAGTTACCTACCCTCACTTGATTAAATCACATGTACCCCCATAAGTATGGTTACCCCATAAACAAATATTATATATCAATAAAAGATAAATTTCATTTCCTTTTTTTTTCTTTTTTTTTTTTTTTTATTAAAGCATAGCTGCATACATTAGTGCAATCAAGGGGTACAATGTGCTGGCTTCATATACAATTCCAAATGTTTTCATCAAACTATTTGACATACCCTTCATGGCATTTCTTAGTTATTGTATGAAGACAATTGTATTCTGCATTTAGTAAGTTTCACCTGTACCCTTCTAAGATGCACCATAGGTGTGGCCCCACCAATTACCCTCCCTCCACCCCAACCTCCCCCCTGCCCCCCCTTCCCATATTCTTGTGCTATAGTTGGGTAGCCTTCATATGAAAGCTATAAATTAGCTTCATAGCAGGGCTGAGTACTTTGGATACTTTTTCTTCCATTCTTGAGATACTTTGCTAAGAAGAATATGTTCCAGCTCCATCCATGTAAACATGAAAGAGGTAAAGTCTCCATCTTTCTTTAAGGCTGCATAGTATTCCATGGTATACATGTACCACAATTAATTAATCCATTTGTGGGGCAATGGGCACTTGGGCTTCTTCCATGACCTAGCAATTATGAATTGGGCTGCAATGAACATTCTGGTACAGATGTCTTTGTTATAATGTGATTTTTGGTCTTCAGAGTATATACCAAGTAAAGGAATTATAGGATCGAATGGCAGATCTATTTTAAGATAAGTATTCTCCAAACATCCTTCCAAAGCAATGTATTAGTGTGCATTCCCACCAGCAGTGTAGAAGTTTTCCCTTTTCTCCACATCCATGCCAACATCTCCAGTTTTGGGATTTTGTCATGTGGGCTAATCTTACTGGAGTTAGGTGATATCTCAAAGTAGTTTTGATTTGCATTTCTCTGATAATTAAGGATGGTGAGCATTTTTTCATATGTCTGTAGGCTGTGCACCTGTCTTCTTTAGAGAAGTTTCTCTTCAAATCCTTTGCCCATCCTGAGATGGGATCACTTGTTCTTTTCTTGCTAATACATTTGAGTTCTCTGTGGATTCTGGTTATTAAACCTTTGTCAGAGGTATAACCTGCAAATATTTTCTCCCATTCTGAGAACAGTCTGTTTGCTATACTTACTATGATCTTGGCTGTGCAGAAGCTTTTTAGTTTGATCAGGTCCCACTAGTGTATTTTTTTTTTGTTTTGTTTTTATAATTTTATTGAATCATAATTCTGTACATTGGTGCAATCATACGGCACGATTCATATACATTCAGAAATGTTTTGATCGTACTGTTACAGTTAGCCTTCATGGCATTTTCTTGATCACTATATAAAGACATTGATACTCTACATTTAATAAGTTTCCCCAGTACCCTGCTAAGATGCACCATAGAAAAAGTATCCAATGTACTCAGCGCCTGTCTTCTTTAGAGAAGTTCCTTTTCAGATCTTTTGCCCATCCTGAGATGGGATCTCCTGTTCTTTTCTTGCAAATATGTTGGAGTTCTCTGTGTATTCTGGTTATTAAGTCTTTGTCGGAGGCATAACTTGCAAATATTCTTTCCCATTCTGAGGATTTGAACTGGTAAACATAGGCTTCATGACATTTTCTTATTTATTGTGTTCAGACATTTATATTCTGCCTTTAGTAAGTTTCACCTGTACCATTTTCTAATATGGCCACCAGAGGGCAGTATGAATCTGCTTTTGACAATGATGCAGCCTACCTGAATAGTTTGAAAAGCTGGACTTCAGGACATGCTGCTAATGTGAGAGAATCACTTTCTGAAATATTTATTTGATTACATCTTCACGCTCATTTCTAAGCTAATAAAAATCCACTCCAGGGACAAATATAAGGTAATCCATTGAATGGAAGATGCACCTTATAATATTTGCAGACACATAGCACCATCCCCTTCCTGCAACCATCTTTCAACATCACTCTATATAAAACATGTGTGGACAATTAGATATGATGTAGTAGAGATATTTTTCAATCAATTTTTTCTTTGTACTGTGAATCAGTAGGAAGTGGTTGGTTGGCAAGACAATTGAAATGTGACTGAAAGGAAGGAAGACCTGAAAAAGCAAATTGGTAGCAGGGGCCAGTGAAGTTTTCAAAGTAGGAATCTGACAGCCAAGACATAGTGTGCATCCGTACCAAGCCCAGAGCACTGAGATTTCTTTCCACCTTCAGGAACTTTGCTAAAAGCATTAGGCCAGAATAATAAAAAGTGGTTACACGATGTTGAAGGAGAGATAGGGTTATGATTTTAATTATTGTGTTTTCTGCCTACAATAGTACATCGCTCATTACTCTCTGAAAACCTAGTCACACAGGAGACTGACCTGGGAGCAGAGTCTGGGCTCTTCACCTTTGTTCTGACTATATCCTAGGCCCCTAGCCCAGGACCTGTCAAATATAGTTCAATGAACCCTCTTGCAATGTGCGATCTGACAGGTTGGAGAATGCTATTCAAAATGGGGGTCTCCTAGAATACCTAGGATATAGTTCACCATAACCATGAGCCTTGATTACGACGCAGAGTGTTTGAAACTAATTGTTTTCTCACAGCTTCTGTTAGCCGGGACTTACCTGGTCTCAGGTGTTTGCCAGAATCCCCTGATTTGACTTCTCCTTCTTCCTTTGGCCTGCCTCATTGTCCTACTGTGTGATTCTTCACTCTACACCTCAGGGGCATTTCATTCTCCTGGGGTAGCTTACTGGGTCTCCCTCCTCTGGCTCACCTGCCATCAATTATGCCTGGTCCTAGGCCTGGATTGTAGTATCGCCCCAACTCCAAATATTAGACATCCCAGTACAATGAGCCTGAGGGTCTATGCTAGTCAAGGTAACCCCTCACCCAACTGTCAGAGTCGGACGCCAGCCCCAACCTATTAAACTGTCAGGACGCAGATTGCTATACATTCTCTCTCTGGGTATGTCTCCTTCAGGTCTCAGGTCCCCAAGCACCTTAGAAGTCACAGTTGATATGAGTAAGAGTGAGCATCTTAGCAGCAATCTCTCAACAGCGGTCTGTCAGGCTTAGTCCTCGCAGTAGCTTCTCTTGAGGCTATTTATAGACGTGATACACACAGGTGTTGAGACTGGTATGCAATAATGTCAGTGTTCTCACCTGCTCTTACATGCTTTCATGCTCTTTAATGAGAGACTGATGATGTTAAATCCTTTCCCCAATCCCTTATTGCCAAAGTGTTTCTTTTCAGGTGTCTCCTACACCCAATACTTCTAGCATCTCCACCAGGGGATATTGGGTTCTGAATTTCTACAAATGTGGAGGGAAGAAAATAGATCTCATGTCATCTTGCCTTGGAAATGATTCCCTATTTCTGAAAAATTACTGCAAAATTATGTGATTTATTGCTTTTTTGTTAAGGAAGGAGAAAACTTACCTAAAAAATAAAGTTCGACATTCTCATACAAATAAAGAATACTCTGAAAAATGTGAATGTTCCTCCTTTTCTGTATCTTTTCTCTCATTTGTGTTTACAACTTTATCATTTAAAAATATGAGATTTAATGTAAGGCTAATTCTGCTTTCTAGGGACAGTTAGGATGAGAAAGTTCTATTATTAGTTTGTTTCCTTTTCCAAATACTTGCTAACCCAACAGGAACCTTGGAAGTCAGTAGATCAAATCTTTGCATTTTATAGATGAGGTAGTCAAGAGGGAGTGTCTTCTCTGGTGTTGTTCATGTCACGGGCCCCTTCACTTATATGGAGAAAGTGGACAAGGCCTATTAATTCCACATCTTATCTCTAGATTCTAACTTAGTGCTTCTAAATAGTAGTTGCCCAATATGTAGAGTTAGATAGAGCCTAACTCCATTTAACATTTTAATAATGTCATAAGGCTCATATGGGGAGGCATCACAGAAGCCTGGTACCACATGTAGGTAATGAACAAAATTATAGATGAAACAAGCAGGCGGTGGGACATAGCATGAAGTACAACTGAGAAAAGCCTGAGATCCTGCCATGTGATCTCGGAAATATCCCTTTTCTCCTTTGTCCCATCTCCCTGTCTGCACCATTAAAAAGGTCATAAATACTGATATTGTCTTCCTCCATAAAACTTTCCAGTGGCCTAATGCTCCTCTCTTTGCTAGCTCCTGGTAACCCTCACGTCCTGGTGCACACATTCCTGTGTTGTCTGCTCCCCTAGAGTGTGGTCTGGACTTGGTATCTCAATTCTGCCCAACAGAATATGACAAACGATTTGAGATGTCATCCTCAAGATTCAATCGCAAAGTGAGTCCGCCTGGAGTCCTGGTGTCTCTCTTCACTCCTCTATTCTCTCTTCCCCTCTCTCTCATTTCTCACTCGCTCTCAGATCTCTGGCTCTGGGGAAGCAACTGGTATGTTAGGAGCTGGCACATGGAGAGATTCCTAAGTCCTAGCACCCAGACAGGACAAGAGACTTTGAAGAACCAAAGGTCTTAATCCCCATCCAATCCCGCCCATAACCATGTTAGTGAGCTTGGAAGTGGGTCCCATCCCAGTTGAGCCTTAGCTGAGACAGATGTGTGTGCCTCCTTAGAGACATCCTGGGACATCCTGGCAGAGCACCCAGCGATGCTGGATTCCTGGGCCACAGAAGCTGGGAGCTAACATTCGTTGTTGTAGACTGGCAAGTTTCGGGTAATATCACAGGCAATAGATCACTCACATCATAAGCCAAGCCCTAACTCTGTCCTGACTTTGTCTCTCCCTCCTTGCTTGCCCCCCTTCTAGCTCTCTCCAGCCACACTAGTTGCTATTCCACCTCCTCTCTGGCCAGTCTCACTTCTGCCTGGACTGTCCAGTGGTGTGTAACTCCCCCAACACAATATTCCAAGCCGTGTGAAGGGCAGGTTCCCACTGTGTGTTGGTTCACACTTGTCATTCTGCTCACAGCACAGATGTCACCTCAGGGAGACACCCATTCCCTGAACTGTCCCCATCCCTGCCTTCCAAGACTATGCTTCCTATCAGGGTAAAACTTACTCCTTTCCTCTGCTTACATTTGCCTTCAGGTGTCTGTCCCTCTCACCCTTCAGACCGAGAGCTCTTGGAGGACAGGGACCATGTCAGTCCATCCCCTGAGGCACCAGGCCTTCCTTATCCTGGAACAAGGTAAGTGTTCTGGGCACACTTTCTACAGGGAAGAATGAATGACAGGCTCTGGGAGCAGCTGGTTCCAACATTCCTTCCTATGACCAGCTCTGGCTGAGGGGGTGAGTGCTCATCTCTAGGGGTGAGGACCAGTTGATGGGAGAAGAATGGACAGAAGGACCCTGGGTGAGCCCTTCCTGGCTCCAGTTGCTCCTGCAGAGTACAGAGGGCACAGCCTGCCCTGCTGGCCAGTGTTGCACTGCACCCAAGGGAGGAAAAGCACCATCCAAGACACCTTTATCAGCATGACTGGAAGGGATCAGCTCTCTGTGGATTCAGGGAACAAAGAAGCAGGACATGTGGGATCTGGGACATTGAGAAGGATGAAGAAAATTTCTTTGTCTCCCATTGCTAGACTGACTTTGGGGTCCAGTCTCAGGCCACCCCACTGCTCTCAGGTCAATGACACTGGCCCCAATGCTAAGAAATGACCCTAAGGCTCTGACAAGGCTGCCTTTGGTTCTCTCCAAGGATGAGAGTTCATTGCCCTGACATGTTCTCCCTTGTCCTAAGTCTCAGTCCCCTAAACCCAGAAATCTGTGATCAAAGGACCTTCAAGGATTAGAAAGTATTTTCCATAGAGCACAAAGATGAGCAATCATCTACCGAAATGCTGAAGCACAAGAAACTTTCTGAGCTGGTGGGTGCTGTGGGGTGCCCAACTCAAAGAACCATAATATATAGGGAAAGAAACAGAGGCCCTCTCCCTTGGAGCCCTGTTTATGTTATAGGAGCTTGTCCCAGTTGAAGGTGCCGAGAGTGGTGCCCTGTGGATGACTCCAGGCCAGGTGGACCTCTGGGCTTCTCAGAGCTATCCCACCCAGCATCCTGACACTGCCTCCTCCCAGGCTGGTGGCCTGGTCATAGTGTTCAGGGACTGTTTGCTCCTGTCTCACTGCAGAAATCCTTCCAGCCTCTCTCTTCCTTCCCACTGTCACTTTACAGAGTGTTCTCCTCTAGCTCTATGGTCCCAACCAGTGACAGGGGTGTCTGTGTGGGGAGGAAGAGACAGAGAGTAAGGATGCTGAGAATTAGTGGCCCCACAAAGGTTGAATGGTCAGAAAGATGCTTTGGGGTCCACAATGGCATGGACTTTTAAAATAATTATTTCACTTCAGCTCATCCTCAAGAATTTGGAGAAAATAGGGTCCTTGGTGACATGTACACAACATCTCTTCCTCACCTCAGCCTCAGCATAAGAGTCGGCAACTGTGACCTTCTGCGGAGCATTCTTCCCTTGAGCTCTGGGAACCTCTAGCACTGACAGGAGGGGAAGTCTGCTGAGGATGAACTGTCATAACTGAAGGCTGAGGTTGAGGGTCTCTGCTGCAGCTACCAGAGGAATCACCATGCCCTGAGAATGGGAGCTCCTTAACAGAGGCCACAGTGGGCAATGAATTGCACTGAAAACCCTGTTGTTCTCTTTCAGTGGGTTTGCTGTGCAGATGTTGTCTTTCTGGTGAATTTCCCTCAAATACTGATGTGTCAGGAATGCAATTCACCACATAAAGATTGCCTTTTGGCTTCCTAGGGGACTCTACCCATAAAATCTTAAAAAGTATATTTTACCACTATGTGGGCATAGAGAGAATGCATTATGAGATGGTAAATCATTTACTGTAACCTAAAAATTATTTCCCTTCTGATTTTAGAATGAATTAAACCACTTCTGGGAGTCTCCTGTGCAGGTTCCCATGGCCCCTGCCTTATAGTTTTCAGGTTGCTGTAATAAAGCATATGGGATTGGGTGGCTAAAGGCTGGAATGAACAAAGGCCAAGAGCACCAGCAGATTCAGCATCTAGTCAAGACCTCTGTCTGATTTACAAGCCGCCCTTTCTCTCTGTGTCCTCAAGCAGATACATAAGCCACACCTCTTATCGAGGGGGGGCATTTCCTGCCTTCAAACACAGGCTCAGCCCCTACTGCAGCTCTCTCCTCCCACCATACACACCTGGCCACCAAATGAGGGGGAAGGTATAGTATCCATGCCACGAGTTTGAAGACCCCTGGAGTTGGTAGCCTTATTAGAAGACCACCTTCAAACAAGAACTCTTAAAAATTAAAACCGTAAGAGCAAGACAAGAAGGGGGGAAAAAAAGTATTTGCAATAACATTTTAAATGAGTATTCTGGAAATCAGAGCATACAAGGGATTACAAGAAGAAGAAAGACAAACCCAATAGGTGAGTGTGGAGAACCCAGACATGAGTAACAGGGTGTGGGGAAGAAAATGACCTAAGATGTCCATTTCAGAATCCATGCCCATCAAAAGAAGGGAAATGGGAGTCACAGAGCTGGGTAGTTTATGGGAAGCTGAAGTGTGGAAAGGCAGGTCACATGCTGGAAAGAGGCTGTGCAGTTCTGCCAGGTCCTCCATAATAGATGAAGTCTGTATCTATCATTAAGTTTTATCTTCCATTAGCCCTTTATTAAGAGATTCCTCAAATTTGATTATATTTATTGACCTAAGCAAATTGGCATTATGGAAAACTTGATATACATGTGATTTTTCTCTGCTTTCATCAATTTTTGTGATGACTGTTCTATTCTTTCAAACAATGTGAGCCAATAGCAGAGCAAACATTTTCCTCTTTATTGGTGGAAGCTACTGCCTGTTGATATCACACAATGCTCTGGATGTTGTAGGTGAGGGCAGGCTCACAGAAGAGTCTGGAAGTTGCATTGACTTAAATTCTTTTCAGAGAACTCAGGCTGCAATGAGTTAAAAAAAAAAAAAAAATCTCCCCCAATAGGAGTTCTATGAAACTGGGCCTGAAAAAGTTGAGTCCTTTATATTTAAATTTTCATTGAAATGAAACTTTAAAATGGAATTTGGCTTTATCTCTTGTTAAAAAAAAAAAAAAAGAAAGAAAGATAAATGAATGCCCTCTTAGTGACTTTACTGAGTGATCTCAAGATTGATGGTTGCGCTGGTGCAGTTCCTGAATAATTCGTCTATATGAAGATGTGCTGCTGTACCCAACGCGAGTGGAATTATAGAGAAAATGCCAGCACACTGTTGGAATTGAGTATGGGGTTCTTTATTAGCCAGCTGAGATGGAGAGTTGATTCACATTCAAAGACTTTTGGCCACTGCATAACAAGGTAAGGAAGCTTTTATATATTTCTTTCAGTTGGAGTGGGGGAGAGGGCTAGAATACACAGGGGGGGTTGAGAAGTTACAAGGAGAACCAGATGTTGCATATAGTTAGGAATGTGGTTTTATAAGGGTCTGTAACTCTGAGCTAATATCCCATCTCTGCAGAGTATTTTTGTTTAATAGCTCGTTTCTGCAAGCTTGGGTGCTTAGGGGCAGGCAGTGATGAGGAGGGGAAAGAGAGTACAAAATTGGCGTCTGTCTAGCCTTTTATTCCCCATTGATCTTACATCTGAGTCAAATCATTGACTCATCTTTTGCAAGAATTTGGCTGTACTGAGTTCTTATTATCATGAGTTTTACTGTGGCTATTTGTCATTAAATGAAATTTATTATCTATTTGAGGATACATGGTCCTGTGAGAAGCCATAACACGAGGAAAATACCTGGTTCAGTCAGGCTGGTGACTAAAGTAGTCATCCAGAGGTTCTAATCAAATAAGCCTTGGAACCAGGACTGGGCTTTTTCTCACTCATTTTTATTCCCAGCCAAAAAGTTCAGTCCACAGGTACCCTTCTCAACAGTCAGTTTGAACCAAGCAGGAGAAGCTGTTCCAGCCCTTACAGAACTACAGGATTTCACAGAAGTGGAAATTTCCAGGTCTCAGGAAGTTGAGTTTCTATAAATTCCTAAGAGTTGAGTTCCTATGGGAAGGCCCCACAGGTGTATTCTTGGGGTTTTTTTGAGAAGACCTCTGTTCTCTTAGAACTCACTTTTCATGGATGTCCTCTCTTATTCCCTCCCCCACTTGATACTCCATATATATTTTAATTCTCAATCTCATCAGCTTCCTTCTGCAGGAGCTGGTATTAATTTGCAAGACTGGCTCCAAAGGTTACACTGACTCTATGGAACAATCTGTCTTTACTACTTCTTTTGAGTGCATTTCCTTTGTTGTAGTCCTTACTGTCCCAGGTGCTCTCTATTGTACATTTTCACTTTTCACATTTGACTTTATATCACTTCTCTACAAAATTTAAGGCATGGAGTTATTTCCAATGTGTCCTATTGTTTCTTTCCCATCTCCTTCTGCTGCAGCACCTTCGCATGGTGCTTCAAATATCAAAATTCAGAGTCACCTGGCTGGACATTCCTATCATCCTGGTCTGGGCCAGCATTCAGATTTCAGGAAATGTGACTCTTCTTGGGTTCTCTATCAAGGCCTTAATAGTAACGTGGTGGTGGTGGGGACTAATACACATGAGTTTACACTTTTTCCTGAGTGACATACTGAGTACCATGTCCAATTATGAGTGCAATCTCTCTTCTTTCATATTCATAAAAGGTATAAAGGAGTCACTTTTGTCCTATCTTAGTGGTGTGGGTGCACAGATCACATCCCTCCTCCCCTTTTCCCAAAGTCTAAATTTTATTTAAGACAATCTTTTATTTAAGACAAGGAGCTTCCTCAGGCTTCAGCTGTATGATAACCAGCCAGCTCCCAGTATGTAATTGGACCAGGGCATGTTGACTGTCTTTAAAGTTACCTTTGCTTCTCACAGGGCAGTGAAGCTCTCTTCAGCTGGTTGTGATGAATCCAGGTGAGGATCCCTCACACCTTCACTGCTGTGCATGTGGTCAGGATGAAGGTGTGCAGTCCCTTCTACCTTGGTTTGAAGGGGACCAAGTTCTGATCTTTGATTTAGACTTGGTCCCCCAGAAAGGATGTACAGACACAAAAGACTAAACAGAACAAGGTTAATTACTGAAGTAAAGGTCTTGCTACTCTTTCTAGGGCTTCTAACTGCATGTAAAATTCAGTCTCTCCCAGTTTTTTTAGGAGTCCCTACTAAATTGTGAGGATTGATGTTGGCCTGTATCCAATTAAGCTTTGCTTTCTGGCAGAGTTTATGAATTATTGCTCTTAAGGGCCTGTTCATGCACTGTATCCTGCCAGAGCTTTGAGGTTTATATGTCACATATAGTTTCCAGGTGATATTCAAAGCTTTAGCTATCATTTGCACTATGGCTGTTATGAAGGATAGCTCGTTGTCAAATTTTAACTAGAGTGGCAACCTAAACCATGGAATGATTTCTCTGGGTAACACTTTTACTACTTTTGGCCTGGTGAGGAAGGCTGCTACCTCTTCTGAGTATGTGTAGACCAAAATAGATACATTCCCATTTCTTCCATATCTGGACATCTCAGTATTGTCGCACATCTTTAAAAGGGGCTTACCTGTAGGACTGAATTTCAGGTGGCAGTGATGTACGTCTCTAACATTGTGTTGTTTGCATGCGACATAATGCTGGCTGACATTCTTAACAAGGGTGGCCAACAGGGGAATGTAAAAGTGACTCCTCAGAAGCCTCCTAATTTTTTTTTTTTTAACCTCTGTCTTAAGTCCATGGCCTTATGGATACAACTTCTATAACCAATTTCAGAATTGTTACACAGTAAGCTTTGATATTTGGTGAAGCATGAGTTGGTCAACCAATGATACCCCTTGGTGTTCATAACAGTGTCCACTGTGTATAGTACCCAACCTCTTAAGTTTTGTGCCAAAGTCAATTTATCTTCCTCTTTTACTAGCATGGCAGTGGCTACAAATGTTTTTAGGTATGGGGGCCATCCTTTTGAGACCTCATCAGGTTGCTTAAAGAGACAAGCAACTGATCTTTCCCAGATTGCTACTTTCTAGATGAGTACTCTCTAGCAATTCTATTTTTTTTTTTTTTTCTGATACATATAGTTCAAAAGGCTTGGCCAGATCAAGGAGGCCTGACACTAGGACTGCCTATAGCTTTTCCTTTAGCTTTATGGTACCCAGCTTTTAGTTGGCCAAATTTTTACTCATCTGACTTGTTCTCTCTCTCATTAGTAACTTCATACAATGGTTTGGCCAGTCAGTATGTTTCATATTGTCTTTCACAGAAATCTCTAGGGCTTTCATCTGGCTTCTGTATGATCTCAGCCACCTTGCATAAGTTTACTCTCTGTCTCTCTTACACTGACAGGGATGAATTCAAGTTTGGGTTCAGCATAAAAGATTGAAGATACTTAGTAGTTACCTACAAATATATGCAAGTTGTGGATTTCAAAGCTAAGGTTCACATAATGAGAGCATTAATATTCCTATTTACAGACTTAGAACAGTTCTTAAGATAATACCTAGCTTTAAAGTTTCTACAGAACTGTGGGGTGCCTGTGGCTCTGTGAGTAGGGTGCCAGTCCCATATACCACAGATGGTAGGTTCAAACCCAGCCCTGGGGAAACCACAACAAAAAAATAACCAGGCAGTGTGGCAGGTGCCTGTAGTCCAAGCTACTCGGGAGGCTGAGGCAAGAGAATTACCTGAGCCCAGGAGTTGGAGGTTGCTGTGAGCTATTACGTCACGACACTTTATCAAGGGTGTTAAAGTAATATTCTGTCTCTAAAAAAAAAAAAAAAAGATAAAAAAAAAGTTTCTACAGAACTAGTCTAAAGTTCTGGGCAAATTCAAGTGAATATTCCTGAATATTATTTGGATGTGGGGCCACTTTATGAGGCCATGTTACAATTACATTGTTTACTGGGAAATTCTCATTCAGGCTTCAGTTTTTCTTGAGGTACCCATATAGACATAGAAGATAACATTAATACTGTACAAAATTTTCCAGTGTGGCCAACAGGCAACTTTTGTTAAGCCCTAAGGATTCAGAGCAAATGTGACTACTGTATATAATTCTATATTCTTTGGTCTGTCTCTTAGTCCATTTAATAGATCAGTTTAGTTAAACAGCTATGTCTTATATTATGAGCTGGTATTGCAGACAAGGCTGGAATCTAATACAGGTGGGCCACAGTTTTTCCCCTTTTGATCACTTTTCTCTCTATAATTTCTCACCTTATGAAAAACAAATTATAGTGGCACTAATTCAATTGCCAAAATAAACTGTGCTTTCAGTATACTGGGTCTGATTATTTGCATAAAGTGCAACAAGAATAATTATTAGTCATTCAGACTTTTCTTTAAAATTGGCTTTGCTAGAACATTTTATAAGGAATCTCAGGTTAGACTTGAAAGCCTACCAAGAGCCCAGGTCTTATCTGTGCCATTAGATACTGGTATTCATTGGCAAATTCCTCTTCTCTTGAGGCCCCCAAGCACATTGTGATTCCCAAACCTATCAGGAAGTGACATTCTTTACTCACAGTAGATCAGAGAATGTTATTGGTGAAGTATTTGGCCAGTCTTTCCAGCGGTTTTTTTTAACTGTACTTAATAAAGTCAATCATAACTCCTTAATGCAGTCCGGATATCTCTAAAAAATGCTATTCCAGTCAAAGTTTTGGCAAAATAACCAGTGATTTCATCATGTCCTATAGAACAAAACAGATTTTTATTGAACTTAAGCAAGTAACTGTGTTGTCAGAAATTAAGAATACTTACAAATGGTTTTCAAATTTCAGAGAAATCAAGGAGAGAGAAAAACAAATAAATGTTTCAAATTCCACCTATAAGTACTTATATTGCTAAAAGCTACACATAGCTCAAGAGACAGAAAATGGTTCTCTTGACTTCTGGAAGACAGAGCACAGAAAGAATCAGCAATATTTTAAACAAAATGGCATAACAAATCAGCTCAGTTCTATGTAACTGGTTTCTGGAGGACCCAGAGAGCTCTTGCCAGTCAGAGGGTCAAACTCACTGTGTGACCCCCAGAAAGGGCAGGAATTATAGGGGAGACACCCCCTGGGACATTCCAGGGCCTAGTAATTTCCTGAACTCTTCCTAAGGGCTCCAGAGGAACTACAGTCAACTCCACCATACTGTTGGATCCAGAACTCCATCTTGAGAGGTAAGGGTTCTTTTTCTGTCTAAGAGTAATTTGTATGTGTTCAGGAAGTAACATTATGTTCCCAGGAATGGGCCACAAAATAGTCACTGGGATGCCAGTGCATGCCCAGGGGAACCAGGTTAGTGCTAAGGAGGAAAACAGGGCTCAAGAAGGAGACTTAGAGACTCTTGAGGGACATTTGGCAGAGACCCAAGAAGGAGACATAGGGTTCCTGAGGGCTGCCTGACAGAGATCAAAAGGGAGACATAAGGGGACCTCCTAAGAACCATATAGCAGAGACCCAAGAAGGATACATAAGGGTTTCTGAGTTCTACCTGGTGTTGGGTAGGCTTGTCCCAGGTTCCTGGAAACACTAGGATCCTGGTGGGGAGTCTCAGTCTCAGATGCGCATGTTCGATTTGTTCTTGTGATTTTTTTCATCATTGCTGTCATCAATGTACCTGTTATTCTTGTTGTCTGTCATGATATAATTTCTGCTGTTTTGGGTTCACAGTC
Source organism: Arctocebus calabarensis (assembly GCA_963573935.1). NCBI lineage: Eukaryota > Metazoa > Chordata > Mammalia > Primates > Lorisidae > Arctocebus > Arctocebus calabarensis. Next base: position 17,574 of record CAUYON010046229.1, read on the forward strand.
ATGGGAACTCAATAGAGAAAACCCCTGGTACCTCTCCAGTGCACATTAAAGAACTTCATTGATGCCATTTCTGACAACTGTGGAGTCTGGTTTTCTAAGAATTGCCTTCAAGTCTTCTGTGAATTTGAATGACCCAGCTTTAATGTAGAGTGGCCTTCCACCAGCTCCCTTGACCTGGATGTCATGACTAAAGTCCATCAAGTAGTCACTAGGAAACAGGGTCACCTGGACCAGTTCCCCTACATTGATCAGTGGTTGATTTTAGTCCGTAACCCCTCTCCCTGGCTTCACACATGTGCAGTGGGTACAACAAAGCGAGACCACCAGGTAAAGAACAGGTTCAGAGGCACTTAGTTGTTACTGATCCCTGGGAAGTTGCCCTCCATCCACAGACCCATGAAACTAAAAACAAAAAAAAAATACCTGTTCCCAAATATAGTGCTGGGACAGATAAATGGTAATGATTATAGATATTTTTGTTTGAAAAGTGGGAAAATAGGAAGTACAATGAAGTCACTGACCCTATACAGTTTTGATGTTGAGCTGGGCACAGTCCAGCAGGAGTTTCTTGATTAGTGTCAAAGCGTGGACTAATCTTCTGTGATATCAGACTCTGCTCTTGGCCTCTTGGATCTGCATTTATTTCATGTTCATTGAAATTAATACTTTTTTCTTTCTTTTCTTCTCTGTTGGTTTTCCTCCTCACCCTCTAGGCAGCATCCACCCCTTAATGGCTTGGGACATGATTCCTAGCCACATTGGTCAAATATTGACCTTGTCATGGTCTAACTGTCTTAGACATGACCTGACATCTTAAGATGACCTGACATCCTCTGATATGACCCGACATCTGTCAAGCATGACTCATGTCAACTCATCTGGGAGATTTAAGAGAAAGCCTCAAACTGCAGAGGACCAGAGCCCACCTCTGATTATGCTATGCACAGAGGAAGGGAAAATAAGAGGGGGTATTTCCTAAAAAATAAAATATTCACATGAGGGTTAAGATTTCCCATCATCTAAATGAGAGGAAGAACCATAAAGGAGAATGGAGGAGCTAAAAGTCAGACTAGGGAAGGATGGTTTCTGCAGGTCTCACTCTCAGGTGGATGTCTTAGGTGGAAATGGGGACAATTCCCAAGGAAAGCTACCATGGATAAGGGACTTTCTGTGCATTAGCTGAGTTGCTCTTGTAGCTATCAGAGATCTGTGCATCTTTCTCTGGGATATGTGTTTAATAGTGGCCTTTTTGGCCGATTTGAGACTCTCTATGGAAATTTCTCTGAAATTGCTTCTGGAACCTTATCTGTCGAGATTTTTAACAAATATCCTGATGAACAACTTTCATGCTCTTTTGCTCTGTGTCTAGAAAAGTTTGGGGTGAAGTTATGCTTTATGTTATTTTATATAATCACCCAAAACCCTAGTGCTGAATTCTGCTTTGTCTAATTTTCACATGAGAATTAGAGCCAAAAAGCAGGTGTAGACATTCTTCTTACAGCATCTTGGGCATGTGTGAAGCTGCATGTAAATCTCAGGCTGTCTGTGTCAGAGTTGTACTTTGGGGGCTTCTGCACTGACCTGGGGTTGAATTGGTTGAGATGATGGCTGAGATTAGAGGGCTTTGAAAAAGTGAGTTATTCCTATGTAGAACAATTTTACTTCATATTGTTAAATGAATTTTCAGGGCCCCAAAGAGCACATGTTACACCCACAGAGGAGATGGGTCAACTTCTTGGACTACAGAGCTCTGGGATAAAGGGAATCTTCCCTGTCTCAGGCTCATAAGAACTGGGCGGGAATGGAAGCAAAGAAAATGAGGAGGAGTCTCAGGGGCTCCCTCCTCCCTATCTTCCTGTCTCTCTCATATCAGGCTCACCTGCTGTGTTTTTGAATCCCACTGCACATGGCCATAATGGAACCTCATCACCCCAGATTTAGGACCTTAATCTGTCCTTGTTGTCAGGGAAGCACAACATCAGGGTGACAGAGTCAGGTCAGGTCAATTCACACAGATCTATGGAGCAGTTTCCGTGAATCTGCTCTTGATCCCTGTTCTGTGTAGTATGGGAAAGAAATGACTGAAGGCCTTGAAGCTGCCACCAGGTTGTCACATCCTCCCAACATAGACAATCACTTTGTGTATTAAAGGACATGCACAAAAACCATGGGAATCACTATGACAGCTGGTAAGGAGAACATGAGGTATATAATTAAATACCGTAGTAACAACTGTGAAATATAATGCTTACTGATGTTAAACAAAAACCCAAACCAGCCCCCATAGAGGGGGGATAGGACACAGGTGGCAGGGAAATCTTAGGTGAGGTAGGTGTAATGACAGACACAAAGCTGCCCCTGTGAGAAAACAGGAGCAACACAAAACTTGAATGCAGCAAGACACCAGAACAGGACAGAAGCAGATGGAAATCTAGGTGTTTGCCCCCTTAGTATCATAAACTCAGTTTTGTTCTGTACTGTTTACAGAGTGAGAGGTGTGAAGGAAGATCCAGAGAGGAATGGCGTGAGACATGCACATTGGGCATTATAGAATTTCACATCATTCAGTTCAGGAAACATCCTAAGATCTGTTTTTATGATTAACAAATGGTGAGGTGACTACTTAACAACCCTGAAGAATATAAAACACATGGGGAAAGTTTTTCCACACAGATATTTTCAGGTATGAACAAGGATGAACATAGGAAATAGGCTGAGTTTTCTTGGATAGAGCTGGGTGATAGTACCACACAAGGCTGCACCACTCTGCACCATGGCTTCCCTGGGATGTCCCCATCAGGGGTGACCTTCACGCTGGACCATGTGGCTTGTGTATCAGCATAGGCCAGGCAATTGGAAAGCCAGGGCTCCTCAGGTTCCTTGACACCCCTACCTTTTAATTCTGGTATGGCAACCCTAGGCTATTCACTTGAGGCTGGGCTCTGCCTATATCACTTTAGTTAGAGTGAGAGCTGGTGATGGTACATTTGTGCTGAGCTCTGTGAACTTGAAACAGACTTCAATGGTAAACAAATTTATATCTGAGGGCTCGTCTTGAGATTGCCTGAACAGTAAATAAGAGTGACATGTTTGTCATCCCCCAGTTCTGGTGAAATCTGTTGGTTTCCCTAGTTTTTCATCCATCCTGTGTTTGGGTTTCTTCTCCCCAGTCCCAGGCAGTCCCAGGCAGTGCCTCTACTGACCATCATCCATCATGGTAGGACTTGCCCACCCTGCATGCAGGCAGAGGGCAGAGGTCAGAATCAGGGACCACATCAAGGAGCTGTGGGTCCATCTCTCCAAGAGAAGGCAGCAGGTACTGGACCTGAAAGAGCAGCTGAACATCTCAGATCCACTACCTTCTCCCTGGCTAATGAGCTACAGAGATACAGTATGTCCTGTGGGGTCACGTGCTCAGTATGAGGGACCCTGTTTCTTCTGTTTGAGCAAATGGACACTCAGTGGACTTCATTCTTCCCTTCTCTTTATCCAATTTCATCTTGAATATTTTGCTGGAAAGGGACAAGTATGTGTTTGAACTTCATTTTCCTTGAGGCAGAGGGCAGAGGTGGCCACTGGGCACCACATCAAGGAGCTACAGACCCAGCTGGTTGAGAGACAGCAGCAGGTGCTGGACCTGAGAGAGTGGCTGGGCATCTCGTAGTCCACTACCTTTTCCCTGGCCAGTGAGTTACAGTAATACACTGAGTCCTGTGGGGTAGCCATCTCAGTTTTAGGAACACTCGTGTCTTCTGAGAAAATCCATGCTCGGTGGACTTCTTTTTTACCTTCCTTTTATCCGAATTAACTTCATCTTGAATATTTTCCTAGAAAGGGAAAAGTGGGTGTTTGAACTTCATTTTCTCTGAAGATGGAAACACTGAAGCATAAAAGCTTTACCCTGTTTCCATGTGAGGAGTGGGAGTGGACTCAGGTCATAATCTCAGATGCTTTTTCTGGTACTGGGGGCAGATTTGTCCTGGAGATGGACCCTGTACCCTCCCCGATAGCAATGATCACAGCAGCATGTCAGTCTCCCGCTAAGGCAGGTGTGTCTGTCGTTCCTTAGAATGTAAAATAATTCAAGGACATCCTGGAGCCTGTGGTGAGGAAGAAGGTAGACTTTGAAAAGGGAAAGCAGGCAGATGACCCAGCTTTCACTGCCCAGCTCTGGTGAGGGATCATGTGCGGGCAGCAGGTGGGAAGGTGTCAGAGACCCCGAAGTGGGTGGCTCAGGTAGGACAGGTCAGAGCTCTCCTAGACAGGAGATAGGCAGGATGAACATAGCAGGGACGTGGTGCACAGACAGTAATAAAACAATTTAGCAAAATAATAAGCCCAAAATTGTTGCTCGGAGACATGTTTTTTCTTTTCAAACATGATTATGAAGCTGAAATTTACAAACAAGAAATTAACCAAAGGTCAGTGAACACCAAAGAAGCACTTAATGTAGTTAAAATACACATTTAGGGGATGGAGACACTACAAGCCTAGAGTTCACTCTGTGCAGCATCTTCTTATAACCTTCCATTTATACAATTAAAACTTAACAATGTTGCCTATTAATCATCCCATTTACTCTAAGCTGCAGACACATCTGGACTAAATGTGGCTTCTCATTATTTTCCCTGGAGAATACTGTCTCCTTGGCCTTGTCACCGTGTTCTTTAATGCTAGGAATCAGCCCTTCCTAGGCCTGGTCACACATCTATGTGAGGCTGGGTGTCCAGTCCAACCACGAAGGTAACATCCAGGACTCTAATGGGAGCCCTCCCAGACACTGAGGGACTTTCCTCAGACATTCTTCTCTGTTCTTGCCACAGCAGGTTCCAAAAAATGTGACAGGATTGCATTTGGAAATCTTCCTGGAATATTTCCACTGAAATCTCTGCCAGAGCCCATATCATATATTGTTCAAGGGACCCTTTTGAAATTTCCTTTTGCTCTGTCCACAGGGAAGTTCAAATGGTCATTGAACATCAGGCCTGAGAGCTGGCCCAGCTGAGGCAGAAATTAGAAAAGGGCAGAGAGGTGTCCATTGTACTGAAGATCCTGCTCTCTGAAGATGACCCTGAGAACGCCCAGGGCAGGGCCTCTGTTGTCTGCTGGCTGTGGGGTGCAGGCTGGCAGAACGCCTTACGGGCTCGTTCAGGCCAGATAAGGTGGCCACAGGCCCTCATCGCTCTGAGCCAGTGTAAGGTACCCAGGTTACAAGGCACTCCACTCCCAATGTGGCTCTTTAACCAGCTGTCCAGGTTTGCAGATCATTTTAAAGGCTGTGACAAGATCAGAGCTAGTCAGTGGGAACAGAGTGTTGATGCTGAACAGGGTGCTCTGAGCATTAGTGATGAGGAGGTGGACACTCTTCCTTTATATTTGGAGACACTGTTTGATGGCTCCTCAACTCTACGCCACAATCTCTGACTTCTCTATGTTCACATGTCCTTGATGAAGGACCATCTAACCCCCAGAGCATAAACACCTCTGGAATGAGACTGGGATTATCCCTAAATGCACAGCAGGGCTTTGGCACACTCCCCACTCTTGAATGGAAACTGTCATGTTCTCTAAGTAGCAATAAATGTCTTTCCCAGTGAAAGTTGTAGGGACTGTAACATTATTGGTCTCAGTGTCTGATCACAATTGTACCCAACACAGCCACAGTATCTGGTGGACTAATAACTGAATCCTGCAGCAACTTTTCTAGAAAGCTACAAGGAAGGTTCTTCCTGCTCACTGGGAAAAAATATGTGTAACTATTTGTCCAGACTCAGGACAGGGGGAAGAGTGACACTGATGAACCAGTTCAGGGAGAGTCTTCCCAGGGGCTTGAAACAGGAAGGCTGGAAATTTTTCATAAGACACAGTTTGAGGCTTCCCAGGATATTCCTCAGAATACTGTTCTCAACCCAGGAACACATTCTCTGTGTGTGTGCGCAGGCCCTGGGTTTGTGATGAGAAGGATGAGACAGGAGAAGAGCCCATGGTGCCCAGGTAAGTGTGATAGCCACAGGCAGTAAGTGCCAAGGTTCCATCTGGAGATGTCCGATACAGGAAGCAGCAGAATGTGCTGAGCGTGACCCCCTCATCATCCTGCCTCACACTCACATGTGTGCTGACTTGGGGGTTCTCATGTTGTCCCCACAACCCACTGGTTCCTCCAGTAGAATAAAGTAGGGTCATGTGACCCAACAGGAACTAACCAGTCTCAGGTGTCCTGCACTCAGAGAGAGCTGTTCCATCCCCAGTGAGGGAACCAGGAGAGAGGCAGCACTTCTCTCTGCAAGACTGGCCTGGTTCATTGGCAGGGATTCCATAGCAAGAGATGTCACTAGAGGAGAGAAAATCAAAGACTACATCTCATTTCACCAACCTGAGAGAATGAGGTTTAGAGAGGCTGCGGTCTCCTGTAGACACGATACCTCAGGTGATTTGCTCACTGCTACCCTGCATGTGCAGTGGGACCAAACTGCACAGAGCCGCAGCAAGTGTTTACTGGTTCTCACTGTGCTGCATGTCATCACAGCACCATGCAGGGAATGGAAGTGTCCCTCCTAGTAAGCCTGTGATGTGGCCAGTGCCCTGAGCACCTGTAGCCACCTCTCACCCTCCAGTCTTCCTCACTGACCCCAATCCTAGGATACTTGTTTCTTTCCCCTGTTTCAAGGGTTGGCTTCACTGCCTTGGGACTTTATGTCAAGGTCTTCTACACAAGACCACCAGGAATGCTGTCATGTGCCATCTCTCTCAGCTTAATATTGCGTCCTTCACCTTCAGGCTCTGAAAGGAGATGGGGTACTTGGATCTGATCCTCAAGTCCTCACTGGGTGAGTAGCATGTGACTATTGCTTCTGGTTGTGATTTGTCAGCTTCTGGCCAACTCCAAACAGTGCTTCCCTCTTGCCAGATGAGGGGGAGGTCTCCTCACTAGCTTGTCAATCAGCATCTCCTCCCAGGTGGCCTCCACATGCTCTGTGTCCCGCACCTGTGCCCAGGTAGAGAGGGTCAGTGGGCCCTCGGGGCCCACATAGCAGGAATGTGAGTGGAGGACTGAGTGTTAAGCCCAGACCTTTGGGCCCCAGGCAGCTCTATGCTCTCCCCAGTGTCAGACCATATCCCTCACCCCAAGACTCATTGGCAAGGTCAGAGTGGGCCACACAGAGCTGACCATGGTGGGAAGATGGAAGAAACTATGACAGACTCACAGCTACCACTCGTGCATGTGCACTGCAGTGCCGGCCTACACCCATTCTGTGAGGCTGGAACTCATGCTCTGTCCTGCAGGGCTCTGCTGAGGGCTGTTCCATGACCATCAGTGCCTCTCCACGTAGCTTGGTGGTCCTACCTGTATCTGTGGAGGTGTTGCCACCCCGGCTCCTCAAAACATCACAATATCTCTCCTCTCTAATTTGACTTACACTTGTCAAAGACTTGTCAGAATACAAGGAAAGAAACAAATACCTGTCATGGGGACACCTGGACATGTCCTTGAACTCAAGACAAGTATACAGTCACCTCCTATCTCTATGAGAATCACAAGCCCCTGGACCCTGAGCACTGGGTGTCACTCCCACTGACCTCTGTATACACTTTCCTGTAGATCCCACCCATTAGCGTAGCCTTAGTGTAACCTCACCTTCACCCACATCCTCCAGGGTGTCATTAGGGACAGCTGAGTCTTGCTTCGGTACCACCAGAGGGCATCTGGCCTGGTTCCTGCAACCTCCGGGAAAGGAGATGTGTTCTGCTCTTCATCCAACTTGGGGCAGAGGCTGAGGGGAGGACAGAACTGAGAGTCAGTCCTATTGGAGCTCAGATAGCTAGGCCCGACACTCTCTACAAGGCACAATTAGAAGCCACCAGTCAGGTCATCCAGAGTGTCTGGGCTTTCCCCAGAGAACGGCACACCCCCGAGATGGCACAGTGCTCTGTGTAATGTGTGAAGCATGTGAAGTGGGAACTGCATCCCATGACTGGCTTTGTCTAAATTTATTTTCAGAAAATGAGAACCACAACAGTCTTGAGAAGGAAGATAGAGCAGAGCTGATGCCCTCCTGGTAAGTCACAGTCACCAGCTGTCCATGCAGTGCTAAATAAAATGTGGAGATCCCAGACCCAGGACCACTGGAGTGTACTGAATGTATCTGTTTCATTCATTTAGCAACAATGAAGAATCCTCCTAGGATGTGGCTGTTTCCTGGGTGCCTCTGTTCTTGGTGTTCATTTCCCATTAATAATGTCTCAAGTTGAGTGACAGGGCATCAGTCTGACCCAGGTTGAAAACTCCCAGGGATTCCTGCTCTCAGGGAGAACACCTGGACCCTCAATATAAGAGTCTCGCCTGTTTTCTGCAAGGTCGGCCTTTGTTACTTGCCAGGAATTTGATAACAAGAACTGTCATCAGACTGGAACAGTCCAATGAACTCCCAGTATTAGGAGATCAAGACCTAAAGAGCAGCTGACCTTCTGGAGTCTGCACAACCTCAGGAGCTTTATCCACCAGCTCCCTGCAGGTACAGGGGCCCAATGTGGAGGTGGGGCACTGCCCAGTGTTGTGGCTCTGCCCAGTGTTGTGAATTTCCTGGTCAGCGTGTTCTGTGGCCAGTGCACCGAGGTCCTACTGCTCTTGGACACCTCTGCCCTCCACAGCCCTGTGGCTGCCCTGTTCTGTGCCGTCAGAAGGGGTCAGTGCGTTCCTCCTTTCTGAAGGGCCAAGTTCTCTCTCTGCCATGTAGCACCTCTCACTTGGGCTTCCAATAAGGACATGGTGATGTCCAGTCCTCCTTTGTGTAATTTTCTGTCCCCTCACCCCTCTGTTGTCAGCAGGGACCTGCAGGAGGAGGACATGCGTGACATAACACAGGACACTTAGGATGAGCAGTATCTGACACTTTGCTGGTCCTAGGACTTCTTTGACTCCTGCCAACCTATCAGCAGTTCTTCTTTTCCATGGGATGAGGGTGAGCCCTGCTTTGTGTGGGATGTGACCGATGAGTGCTCACACTACATAGAGAGTGAGGCTCCCAGTGGTCCCCATGCAGTCTCCATGTTCTCAGTGATCCCCTGTCCTTGTAGAGACATCTCCCTTCAGCCTGACCTTACAGGCCCCTCAATGTGACCCAACTCTAGGAACAGAATGTGAGCAGATATGTGGGGTGTCTCCCCAATCCCAGACTACACCTGTGTCACTCAGACCATAATCAGCAAGTGCAAAATGTTGTCTCTAGGATAGGTCAGGTGAGGACATGAGTATGTCCTGACCACTTTGGCCACTTCTGCTTCCTCTGCAGACACTCACCCACTTGCTCAGCATAGGTGAGGTGGCCACTGACCCTCATGGCACAAAGTCCAGGCTCAGAAGAAGTGCAGACTCCACAGGTCCCGTTTGTACCAGCTTGTCCTTTCAGGTCACCTTAGGTGCCATGACAAGATCAGGATTGCCTGGGTGGGAAGAAGGGACAAATGCTCTGATGGGAAGCCAGACTGAAGGTGTAGGGGCAGTTTGTTAGAGTGACAGCACCCTGGACTGAGAAGGAGGTTCCCAATCTGTGTCCTCAGCACTGTCCTCACTGCATGTGGCAGGGGTTGGACTTATCCTTCTTTCATTTTGCTTCTGCATGAGTCAGATGTGAGCAGTGACGTTTATGGGAGCTATAGTGGTAGAGGGTGGAGTATTTACAATGGTGCTTCAGGATGGGTGAAGCCCCTTAGTGGGTGGGGATGGACAAGGCACTTGAGGGAGAGGAACTTGCTGGTGGGAACGTTGGGTATCCCAGAAATCTGTTCCATGCAGAGAATTTTCCTGGATAAGCCAGCAGATTCCAACACAGCAGTGCCTGGGAAGTCCTTGGATGTGTAGAGGGACTGGGGATAGGGCTGTTTGTCCTTCCATAGAGAATGCAGCTGGTTCTAGAAGGCAGCTGTGCAGAGACATGGAGCCTATGGCTGGGGACCAGCTGTGACAAGAGGACTGGTACAGATGGAGAATGGAAGAGGTAATCCAAACAAGTATGTAATGACCTGGGACCAGAAGACATTTTTAAATATATGTATTTTATTATTTTTCATTACATTATTCCCCCCATCCCCCAGTGGTAAGACAGAATTTATTTACAGAAAAGAATACAGAAAACACTAAAGCTCCTGGTACAAGGAGAGAATTCAAGTGGGGAGAGAGAAGCTCTCTCCGTTTCTCTCCCAGTCTTTCCCCATATCCTCCTTTAGGCCTTTAGTCTTAGGGTATATATAGGTGTATGGGTTCCTTGGCCAGGAAATGAATGAATACAGTCCCTTCTGCCCGGGGCAAGGTGAATGAATGTATCAATGAATGGATACAGTCCATTCATGGAATTGAGGCCTAGGAAATTCACAAGAAATTGACCTAGGCATAGGAAATGGGGGTTCCACATTTAGTGTAAGTGTAAAGTGAAGGAGACACCAAGGCACAGGTGTCTCCTCGGCAGTTGTACAGCCTTTTTGGCTATTAGAGCCTCTGGTAAGGGGCTGGTGGGGGGGTTGGAAGTCCCCCTCCTTGCCTGTCATCCAGCCCACTGGCTCTTCAGCTGGCTGCCGCAGCACTGACACTGCCTAGAAGGAGGCGGCAGGTCTGCCAGCTCCACTGAGCTGACTAGGGCACCAAATGTCCTGAATCAATTCTCCCTCTCCGAGTAGAAACTCTAACTGCTCTTAGGGAAAAGGGGTGAAGACTCGATCTAACTGCTTCCTGCTGAATCGGGTGATGATAAAAGGGGGCAGTTAGGGTTTCTCCGGAGGGAGAGTGATACAAGGGTTCATGCACTGGAACCATCATTGTTGTGTGTGGCTTGATGACATTTCTGGAAAACATAAATCTGATTAGTGTAATCAGTAATAGGCAAAGATAGAACAGCCTCAGGTCAGAAGCACTTATTCAGTGATGCTAAAAGAAAACCATATTAGGATTTTTCTTACTGTTTCCTAAATGATAACTTCAAACTTTCTTTTGGCTCACAAGTGTAGGTGGTCTGTGTTTGGCTGTCTTCATTGCCTGCCTTCGTAGAAGATGGAGGGTTCCAGGATTTTACTCATGAATGATATATGCAGGAATCGACTCCTATAACTTTAACAGTAGAAAAAGAAAAGATAACAGGAAAGGGGACTTCCATAGTTGGGGTCAGGGAAGGTGAATTAGAGGGAAGAGTTTTGATCATGACTAGATCTCCAGGAGGGAAAAGTTCCAGTTTTGGTTAGTATAGGGGAGCAGGACTTTCAGGGATGATTAGGTAGGCATGAGAGAACAGAAAGTCATCCCAATTGCAGCTTAGAGGCTGGGAGAAAAATTTGGTAACTGCCTTTCCAGACACCCCCTGTACAGTTATGGATTTGGGAGATAAAAGACCAGGATTAGAAAGAAGTACAGAAAAGTTTGCTCTGGTGTCCAAAAGAAATTTTCTCTCCTGGCACACCACTATAAGGCAAACCTGGGGCTCTTGAGGGGTGATGACACAAGCTGGAGCCATGAGAATTTGCCCCGGGCACTCTTAGACCTGTTTGGGCTCCTATGGTGTCACTGTCCTAGGAGGCCTTTGCCTCTGGGAACAGGCCACCCTCCAGTGGTCACCCTTGCATTCTGGACAGGGGCCAGGTGGCTTGCCCAGGCAGTGGAACTGCTAGGGGCAGTCTTCTCTGAAGTGGCCAGTCTGACCACAATGGAAGCACTTGTTTTTCGCTCCTCTGGTTTCCCTCTGCCCCTGAGGGTTGCTCGTTTGTCAGAGTGCCACTACTAGAGCTGTCATTCTTTCTGTTCCTTTCTCTCTTTTTCCTCCTTTCTCTCCAGATCTCGGTTACAAACGACCGTAGTGGCTGTTTTAAGAAGATTCTCCAGGTCATACTCTGGGACTATAGCCAATTTCTGGAGTTTTCTTTGAATATCTGGGGCCGCTTGAGGGATAAATTTGTCTTTTTAAAATAATCTGACCCTCTATGGAATCAGGTGTTAATTGGGTGTGTTTTCTCATTGCCTCCCTAAGCCTTTTTTTAAAATTAGATCATTTTCATAGTCATTATTTCTATTGATTGTTACCAAAGTCCATGAGATGAGTATTACTGTCAACCCTAAAAGTGAAGTTCACAGAGTTTGTGTAACTTGCCAAAGGCCACATAGCTAGGAAGGAAGAGAGCTGGTAATTTTGCCTCGCATCTTCTAATTTTGTATATGTATTTTCTACCATGGCATTGGGTCTCTCAAGTGATTTTTGTATAGCAAGTAACAGATTCCTAATTACTTGTATGTGTGTTATTATTATTACTTTTCTGTGTATTATTTAACGTGAGTCTCCTGTGCCATATAACAGAGTTTTGTTCTACATTAGGAATGTTAAAAAATTTTGTTAGAATTTATACAGAGATTGATTGCTGATTCTTACAGAATAATGTTAGATAATTTTTTAGAAGTCTGCCAGTCTCTATTCAACAGCAGACAGAATATAGGTCCAAAATGAATGCCAGCAAATATGTTTTAGAAATCAAAATAATATTAGTAAGCAAAAAAGCCAGTCTTCCCTGTCTCATGGAGTCATTAAAAGTATCAGATAAATAATGTGGACACTGTTTGGTCCCTTCATTTTACTTCCTTTCCTGAATAGTGTTGATGTTCCAATAGTTTGTTCCAAAGCCAGTATCTCCAGCCACTATGTACTTCTCCTAAACGCTGTGGTATGTTTGTCCTTCATGCTTTTGCCCACTCCCCTCTTTATGGGTGAACTGGTCTCCACCTCCTCATACTCTCGCTTGTCACATTCCTGATAAATATTTGTTCTTATTCAACAACTCACCTTAAATATTACTTCGTTTATTCAACACCATTTATTGACCGCTAACTATATTCTCCAGGACTATGCCAACATTGAGGAAAAAGTTAATTAGAAAGTTTCTGGTCACAAAAAAAGCAGCATTCTCGTGGAGAAGACAGACAATTGAACCAATAGCAATGTGATAAATGGCAGAATTTTGTGCCAGCAGAGAGGGAAATATTGAAGCAGAGCAGCAGGACCAGCAGCCAATCAGACCCTCCAAAGTAATTTTTTGATCTCAAGTTGGGAACTGGGTAATTCAGCTGCTGGGATGATTTTAAGGAACTGTAAAGAGTCATACATGCCAAAGTTGATTGTGTACTGGGGATGATAAGTCTCTGCAATGCAGATTCTAATCATGCTAAATTAAGTTTCTCAGCACCCTTTCCACCATCTGTAGTCCCCATAGTGTGTATCCACTTGTCATAGTGACCGAGGTCAGGACCTTGATAGCTTCACTATCAAAGCTCCACTATAAGGCAAAGACCCACTTGACAGCCTCACCTCACAGTTTCTAAACCTCTAATCACCAAGAACAGTATCTCCACTCCACTTGAAACATCCACCAGCAGGTCACCCTGCAGGCTGTCATGTCATCACCCAGCCCGCATTTCTCGCCACCTATGTGAAGACTTCCCTTCTATGTCACCAACTGTGCCACTGGTGAGCCAGTCCTCCACTCTGTCAGACTCACATCTATTTTAATCATGGAATATTAGGTAGGTCGCTTAAACCTTTAGACCCCCAGTCAATCCTTGTCTGTGTAGCATGGATCATAATATAAGCACTACTTAAGAAACCACCGTCAACACAGCATAAGCTGTGAAAGTGCTTCTGAGTTTTTTCAGAAGTGCATGTGGTTTGCACTTCTGTGACAGTTCCCATACACCACTTATGGAGGGATAATTTGTGTAAATATCTTCTGTCTCCTAATGGGCTCTACACTAAGAAGGAGTACATCTAATTTATTTCTCTTATGAACCTTAAAAATAACAGATAATAAACAGGAAAAAGATTGTAAAGTTTTTAAATAAAGTTTTCAGTGTCCTTAAATCATCCTTGATGCTCCATTTTTAATACTCCTTTCTCTCTTTATTGAGAGGATTGTTTTAATGTATCTAGTCAGACTGAGAGAAGTTTCTCAGACTCTATTCCCCTGCTGTTTAGTGCTGGGCTTCTCTCTCATGCCTCTGACCTGGCCGTCTAACAATAGCATTTAAACAGAATGGGCGCTGCAGGTAATGCAGATGACTTGGGACTGGGCATTCACTAAGGCTGTTTTACAGCTACAGTGACCTTGACAGGCTTTTTATTTTTTCATGAAATCTACCACCTGTCCTCATTTTCTTCCATCTTTTCTCTATTTAGGGACAATAAGAGCTGCTCTGGTAGAAAGACTGCCAGGGATATGAAATTCTCTTGACAATTTTTCTAGGTGCCATGGCTTCATTCCCTTCGGCCAGACTGTTTAACATTTAATAAACAATTACTGAGTGCATATTACTGGCAAAGCACAGTGTCCATATAAGGGGAAAAAAGGAACCAGAAGCTATACATATTTAAAAAAATACATATATACTTAGACCTGAGAAGAATTTCTCCTATGTATGTCCTCATTAAGAAGTTAGTTTGCACAATAGAATCACAGGCTTACTTTTTTTATATAATATAAGGATTCTTAAGACTATAAAATGAGGAGGATGGAAAAATTATCTCTAAAACCTCTTCTGGTTTAAAAGACTAGCAAATCCTTTAATGCAATTAGGGGCTCAGTCACCCATGAGCTGAACAACTGATTCTTAAGACTGAAATTTGTTTCGAGGCAGTTTCACCTGAAAAATCACTGGTTTGTTCTGGGCCATAATTAGGGTAGACTACAGATGATTATTGTGAAGAATGATAACCAAACATCATGATCATGTCTACACACAGTCAGTGAATCAAACCAAATTGGGAGTTTAGTCATGATTGATTTTCTTGGCATCCTCCTAGGTGATGACTGTTTTATGGGAGCAAATGAGTGGTTTTGTGAGTGGTGGCGCCATGTATTCCTGGCCAAACTGGTGACTGTGTCTGCCACCTGGGGTTTTGATGGCAGGAAGCTGTGTTCTGGTTTCTGGCCAGTTGACTGAGCCACAACCCCAATCCTGAGCCAATGATAGTCCCTAGAAGACCACACCAAATCGTCTCTCCAGTCCAACCTCTAAGGCTCTCCAAAAAAATCTGTGCTCCTCTTCCTATTCTTCTGTTTTCCAGCTGTATTATTTTGAGAAAAATCAATTTCTGTCTCTTAGCCTCAGTTTCTTTCCCTAATATATGGGAAATATTTACTTTACAAGGTAGTTGTGGGATCATTTAAGATTAAAGGCTCCCAAAACTCCAACCAGCAAATATTACCCTCTTTTTGCCACATCATACTTTCCTTATCCGTGGCTGTCATACCCTTTGGCACAGCAGAGATCTGAAACTTTAATTGCAGCAATTATTTGTTGAGGTAAACCCATATCCCTGGTTAAATCCAAACCTTCAACCTCACCATTGCACACACACCCGTGCTTCCTGGCCTGAACACAGTTGGGCTCCATGCTACTAGCAACCCCAGTTGCTATTGGGAGTTGCTCTTCTGCTTTTCTACAGGACAAATGGGTACTTTCCTTCTCTTCTCTCAGCCTCAACATGTCCCTAACTGCATTCTCAGCTAATGACCATCTTCTGATTCCACAGGGAAAATTGAAGCACTCAGAGGCTGACTTTCTCAAGCCTCCACCACCACATCTGTGCTCCCACCTTTCTCTGTGCTCACAGACTGTCCCCCTACTTTTTTTGTAGATAAACTCTGCCTGCATCAATGGCCATCCTTGACCTTGAAGATAAATTCCACTCGTTAGCACTGGTTCCCACTAAGCCACACCCTCCTTCTTTTGTAATAACGAACTCTCTCTCTCTATTGCACCTTCCTCAACATTAACATGATTTATTCTTCTTATTTAAAACCAAAAACTGTCTTCCCTCTACTTCTTGCTCTCCCAAATTTTAAAAATATTTTTCTTGTTCTTGCTGTCTTGTTTTTTTGCTATTGTTTTTCTTTCATTCTTTCTTGAATTTACTGTGGTCAAGCTTTTGATTCACCATGGATCCCTCCTGCTCTTAGTAAAGTGCAAAGTTTTTGCAATGGTCTACAGGTGTCTACCTGATCTGAATCTCAATGGACTGGGCATCATCTATGTTGTCCTATCCATTACATTGTTCTTGAATTCCATCTTAATTTATGTGTCAGCAACATTTGCTTCAATCAACTATGCCTGCCCTCCACTTTTTGAAATGTTACCCTCACCTAGGTTTTGAAATACATGTTTTCTAGGTTCACTTGCTACATCAGTGGCTACTTCAAGTCGGTTTTCATTGCCACATTCTTTCCCTTTTCCTGTCTCGTAAATGTGGTATGTATGCCGATGCCTCTCAAGTCAATGTCCTCTGCCCTGGGCTCCATATTCTTTTTATCATACTTCCATTAACTTTCTACACTGAGTGACTAAATCATGTCCAAAGCCTGATATATACAAAAGATAGCTTTTGACTTTTAGCTTTAACTCTATTCTCCACTACTCAGTTTTTTCCATGATAGCAAGCAATATAATTTTTTTTTCTTGCAGTTGCTTGGGCTAGAGACCAGGAGCGATTCTTCCTTCATATTTTTCTCTCATTACAAATTCATTCCATCAGCAAATATCATTGAGTCTATATTTGAAATATATCTTGAATTTGACATGTTTAAATGAAAGAATGAAAAGATTGATGGATGGATGGTTAGATGTATAGATAGATATATATGAGCCTAATTTTAATTTATTTCTATTTCTCTGGAAATTACTCTAAAGAAATCTTGAAGAGTATAAAAGGAAAGGACAGCATTTTGAAATATCCCACATTAGTTGCATGTAGTAGATATCCAAATAACATTAATGAAATTCGGAAAAGAATTACATTTCCAATCACAAACTGAATGGATATCATTCACTAATCAAGCCATATAATTTTCTCTAAATAGCTTGAATGCACAAAGATGATGAAATATTTAAAACTCCACAAAATTTAGGAAAATATTCAACTATAGGGAAAAATGAAACATTGAAAAGTAAAGTTACTTATGAGTCACCTTAGTGTAGAAGATAAGGATGGCAGTAAGTAGACCTGCTAGGAGGCAATTTCATCAATCTAGGCAAAATAGAATTTTATCTCTTATAGCATAGGAATGTAAAGATATCTAGAAAGCATGTATCTATTAAGATTATTACATTATATCTTTGAGTTCTATTATTCAATGAGAAATGTTATTACAGATTAATTATGGAAAAACTTACTGAAAAGTCAAGTCTTAATTGCATTCCTCTTCTATCATGACAAATTATTGGGGAGATGTGAAACTTAGATAGGATTTAAATGATTGTTAAGTCTCCTGCTTGTTGAAAATTATTTTGGGATGCTTTGGGGAAAAATCTGAGTTAAATAAAATTAGCAGTTTCTTATGTTACCATCTTTCAGAGTTTTAACATGGTAATGTATACTGTGAATATTGAAGAAGAGGGTATAATATGTAGCATTTCCCAGATTAATTTGATCAGATAATTTTTTTCATTTAACACAGATTAATTTCTTGAGACACATTAGCTCTTTTTTTTTGTGGAGCATAATTTGGAAAATTGTTCATAATTAGCAATTTCCTAAATGTCTACCCTTAATCTCCAACCTGCTCCTTCCCTCCTCATTTGAAATAGTTCTCTGTATTTCAACTTGATGTCATCCTATGTCTTAAGACTGACAGAAGAAAGAGCTCTCCCATCCATTACGTGTGGCTGGATAGCTTGAGAAGGCTATTAGTTCTAGATTTTAGGGAATGCAATATGAATATATGCACTAATACCATAAGTACTTTTTGATATATTCTTTTTCACAAGGACTGTATGGCCTTCTTCCACTGGTGTGGACTCTTAACTACAGTTATATTCTACACACATGCACATACACACACATTTTAATTTAGCAAAGGTATACCTAGCATAAAAACAGAGATATTAAGTGCTCTACTCAATGAGATTTGACAATTGCATACTTTCAGAAAGAAAAATTAAGGGTGGTAAATGTGGCTCAGTTTGGAATGGTCTCTTCAGAGGAAGGGAATTAATTGGGGAACTAGAGTGGAGTGGGAAGGTGAGGGATAATCTGCCTGGCCCATGGAATGAGAATCAGAGAAACACCTGCAAAGAGAAGAAGAAGGGGCCAATGTGTGGAAAGAAGCTGAAACAAGGCAGCAGACAGAGAGAAAGCCCCAACTGCTTTTAGTTTCTGTGTTCCAGAACCTTCCACAAATCCCTGCTCTAACCCTTTCTTTAAATTGCATGGATAAGCTGGATTCATTTAGTCAATTCACCTTTCTGCTTAAGTTAACTTGAATTGGATTTTATTAACTAAAAAGCTGTTAATCAATACACATACAATTTCTGCAGTTTGACATTCAACGAAGCAGGTTAACTAAAATCAAGTCATCTATATGAGTAAATCTCAGCTAAGAGTTGCCTTTCCAGATTTGGTTATTTCTTTTGAAGAAGCAATTAAAATGCTAGAAGAGTAAAATACAACTTAGAACAAAAAAAGGAAAGAAAACCCCTTATGACCACAACTAATCCATTTCATATAAATACATGTTTTTCATATGTCCATAAAAACTGCTCTGTTTACATTCTGTACTTTTATGCTGATTTAGCCCATATTTTTGAGACTTGATAACATTTTATTCCATAGAGTTCTTCTCCCTTCATGACAAACTATTAAAAATTATCAGGGATTCAAGTACATGAAAAATTAACCATTTCTACTGCTGTGGTCAGACTAAACATTTTTTAAAAGAACATAAATTCCTTTCCTTTCTTCTTATTCTTTTCATCACATTTACTGAAGAGCTGATTCTTTTGTCACTCTTGAAAACCACACTTTTTTCCTGCCTACAGGGATAGTTTTCATATATACTCCTTAATTTGTTTTGTTGTTTCCCTCTTTCCTTCTGAGTCTTTTCTTTATCCTTTGATACATTGAGAGTTCCATTTCTCCTTACCACTTATTCACATGTTTTTCTTTCAAAGTATAGATTAGGTTTAATATTCTGCTGAAAACCTTTGCTGATTCAGCTTGCATAGATTTTTGCTTCTTTGATGTCCTCTTGCTGTTTTTGGCAAAACTACAGAATTTAGAACATAATTTTTCTCTCCTCTTTTCTCTTCAGAAATATTAATTTCCCCTGTTAGCTCTGCATGGTCATAAATTTTGGAGAATGAGATCTCGGTTTTACTTGCCATATCAATTAGAATTGCATTTTACTGTGTAAAACAATAAACCCAAGTACGGTGATTAAGCAGGATAGTGGTTTATTAATTGCTAATATGTGAAAATTGCAGTTTCAGGATGTGCAACAGTTACACTGTCTTCAGAGACTCATGTTCTTGGCTTCCTTTTGTTCTACCATCTTTGTTTATGACTTCTATTCTCAATAGTTGCTTTATTATTCAAGATGGTTAACACATTTCCAGCTCTCAGGTCAGCACCCTTGGGAGGAGGATAAAGGAAGGAGAATGGATGGACAAAGTAGCTATTCTAGAAACCTCAAACATTGACTTTGTGGTTCTTGCACGGTGCTTGGAACAGGGTAAACATAATTCAAGGAGCGTTCACTGTGTACCAGGAATTGTGCTCCATACCTTTTAGATATCATTTTACACACTCTACTCACTCACTATGGCATATGGAATAGATAGGATAGTCTCAATTTTATGCATTTGTCATTTGAGGCTAGAAAAGCTACATACTCCAGAACCAGGAATCGGTAGAATTTGGACTCAAAACCAGATTTACCCATCTCCAAAGACAGTAAGAAAGAGTGCTCAGTAATTTTTCTAGATTAGATCAGAAGACTAGAACTAATATAACACACTTTATGGGCTAACAAAACATTTGGCAAAGCAATAATTAGAGAAAATATTTCAAAAAAGAAAGAGTGAGGGTGGTGCCTGTGGCTTAAGGAATAGGGCACCAGCCCCATATACCGGAGGTGGTGGGTTCAAACCTAGCCTCAGCCCCGAATTGCAAAATTAAAAAAAAAAAAAGGAAGAGTGAATAATAACTCAGAGATGGGTGTCTAGGGCATACATGACTTCTGACTCTGAGGTCTACTCTAGCTATGTGGATTAAAGTAAGCAATCTAGCCTTTTGGGATTGTATTTCTTATTAATGCATAGACTATATAATG
>CAUYON010046233.1:0-31627 GCA_963573935.1 Arctocebus calabarensis
TCGGGGTGAAGCCCAGAAGATTCAGCACGTGGGTGGGGGTCGGGGTGAACCCCAGCAGATTCAGCCCGTGGGTGGGGGTCGGGGTGAAGCCCAGCAGATTCAGCACGTGGGTGGAGGTCGGGGTAAAGCCCAGCAGATTCAGCACGTGGGTGGGGGTCGGGGTGAAGCCCAGCAGAATCAGGACGTGGGTGGAGGTCGGGGTAAAGCCCAGCAGATTCAGCACGTGGGTGGGGGTCGGGGTGAAGCCCAGCAGATTCAGGACGTGGGTGGGGGTCGGGGCGAAGCACAGCAGATTCAGGACGTGGGTGGGGGTCGGAGTGAAGCGACAGGGAGGAGACAGGTCGGGGCCCAGGGAAGGGGCAGCGGGAGGGAGTGGGGAGGGCAGATAAACAGCACCCACTCATACACCAGAGAAGCCCAAAATAACAATCCAAGCGGTGGCCGCATCCTCGGGCTCCGTCTGGCCACATCTTGAGTCTTCCCACAGTTTCTGATCCTCCCACAGTGCGGTCCCTTCCCATCCTGCATGTGAGGGAGAAACACGAGCACGCCTAAAGTTATTTATAAACTTCAATGACTTGAAGTTTGTGGAAAAGAAGAGAAAGAATGGGTGACAGCTAAAAAGGAGCTGGGGATGGGGAAAGAGTTGTCTTCTAAGATGGGAGAGGCCTGAGTGTATTTTAATCGTGATGAGAAAGAGCAAATGAAAGAAGAGGATTCTTGATTGTGCAAGGAGCCCGGGAGGATGGGCCTGGAGGGGCCCAGAGCACCGGAGGAGGCGCTGGCCTTGAACAGGCTCACTCGGTGGGGGCTGGAGGAAAGGGAGAGAAAAGCAGGGGTTACATTGGGTCGGTCGTGTTCCCGAAGCAGACCCCGATATGGAGATCTCTGTGCAAGTGATGTATTGAGGCTTGTTCTCAAAAAAATGGTGTGAGGGAGTGTGGGGGAGGGAAACAGGACTTAATGGGGTGAGAGCGAGCAGGCCTGGTTTCACAAAGCCAGCTCCAGCCTGATCCCTCAGGGGGTTCAGGTGTCAGTTACTTGCCCAGAGTTTGCCTTGTAGCAAGGGGACTGGCTTTCTAGATCTTTGCATCAATCATAGGCCACTGGGCTCTTGAAAGTGGGTTGGGATGCACCTCTCAGGAATCTCTGGCTGAGGTGGCTTCTATAATCAAGGACAATTCTTCAGAGCACCCCAGGAGCTACAGCTGCTGGGGAAGGGGTGCCCTCGCCCCGGAAGGGACACCTGCATGGGGCCCAAACTGTAGGTGCCTGGTGCTACTGCAGGGATATTTGCATATTTGTTCTCACGAATAAACGGTAAGTGAAGAGGCCAGGGAATCTAAGATTTAAGAGGATGAGAAAAGTTTTAAAACAGTAGCAATATGGACCAATCAGAAAACTATAGCGGGCTTTCTACATAATTAATGTCAAAAACCATGAGTTTGTAGTGGCACCAATGAGCCCACACATGTCATTTTCTCCTGCGGTCCTGCCACAGCCAGGTGGGGGGGCAGGCAGGCAGATTCGGCTAAGGTTGGAGTCAGGGTAGTTGCTTTGAAAGGACAGAAGGGAAGAACGGTGGGGGCACTAGGACGGCCCTTTGGGTCCAGCTGGCATAGAGAGAGGAATGAGAAGAAGAGAATGCTGAGGAGGGAGAAAGATGACCAGGGTCAAGGCCAGAGTCTCCGTGAGAGCGGGGAACAGGCGTGGTAGGGACTTGTTCAGTGAACTAGCTTAAAAGATGGAATTTCATGAGACTATTGAGACTTCTTCAAACCATTGATCTGAGGGGCTGGCCCACAGGAAAGGGCAGCTGCCCTGAGGCCTAAACAGTCATCAGGAACAACAACAGCAGGCTGGGTGGTGTCTCTTAGCAGCCCTTGCTGTTCCAGACTGCACAGGTCTCTTCATACCTGGCTTCTTCAATAAGCTATAGTTATTTGTGTTTCCATTTCTCCTGCTCTCTAGAACTTCTCAAACTCCATCATTTCCTTTGTCCTTGAGTTATGGTGAACTCAGCTGTGGGCTGGAGGTTACAGGAGTCCCAGAGCCAAGGTGCAATGTGGGTATTTCCGCCTTGTATTCTCAGGATCAGAGCCTGTTCTCAAGGCTGGTGTTGAGCCTGTGTTCTTGGGCTGAAGCCTTGAGTTCTCAAGATCAGCATCAAAGTAGCATTGTTTTAGGAAGCTGTCAGAGCAAAGCCAGTTTTCTCTATGTGATAATTTAATGTAAAACACTAAGCCTTCTGGTGCTTTAGAGAGCAGATAAGGCTGCCTACTTGCTCTTCCCCCTGGGAAAGGAGACAGCATGGCTCAGTAATTCATTGGCTGAACTTTCAGCCACATAGAAACTCCTCACTAAAAGTTAGTTATTACAGGAGCAGGAGAGAAAAGGCATCCAAATAGGAAAAGAAGAAGTGAAATCATCTCTGTTGACAGGGGCAAGACACAATTATTATTATTATTGTTATTATTGAAACAGAGCCTCAAGCTGTCACCCTGGATAGAGTGCTGTGGCATCACAGCTCACAGCAACCTCCAATTCCTGGGCTCAAGCAAGTCTCCTGCCTCTGCCTCTCAAATAGCTGGGACTACAGGCGCCCGCCACAACACCTGGCTATTTTTAGGTTGCAGCCGTCACTGTTGTTTGGCGGGCCTGGGCTGGATTCGAACCCGCCAGCTCAGGTATACGTGGCTGGCGCCTTAGCCCATTGAGCCACAGGCGCCGAGCCCAGGACACAACTATTTAAAAAAAAAAAATCCTAGCTCCAGCAAAAAACTTTTAGAAGTGATAAAGTCAGTAAAGTTGTAGGATGCAAACTCAACATGCAAAAATCAGTAGAGTTTCTAGATCCTAATTATAAACTATCAAAACAAAGGAATTCTAAATATTCTCATTTATGTTAGCAACAACAGAAACTTAAATACATAGGTATGAATTTGTTTTTATTTTATTTTTAATATTTTTGCATATCAATCTCTTGCATGGAATCAGGTATAAATTTAACTAAAGAGGTAAAGTCTAATATATGGAAAACTATGAGACACTGATGAAATAAATTGACTAAAACACAAATAAAAGAAAAGCTATCCATGTTTAGGGACTGAAAGAATTATTGATAATATTGTGAAAATGTCCATACTACTCATAGCAATCTATAGATTCAATGCAATTTCTATTCAAAATTTTAGTGTCATTTTCACAGAAATTAAAAAAAAAATTCTTAAATTAGAATGGAACAACAAAAGACCCCAAACATTCAAAGCAAATTTGAACAAAAAGAACAAAGCTGTGAACAAATCACACTCCCTGATTTCAAAATATATTATGAAGTGATTGTAATCAAAACAGCCTGATAGTGACATAAAAACAGACACATTGGCCAACTGAACAGAACAGGAAACTCAGAAATAAACCTACACATTTACAGTCGACTGATTTTTGAAAAAGTAATGAGAACACACAGTTGGAAAAATATAGTCTCTTCAATAAATGATGCTGGATGTGCAGTGACTAAGAAATACACCAGATAGATAGATACACACCACAGAGGAAAATCAACTCAAAAAAGGATCAAAGAATTAAATACAAAACCTGAAACTGTAAAACTACTAAAAGAAATCATAGGGAAAAGCTTCATGATACTGGTTTGGGCAATGATTTTTTTGGATAATAATCCCAAAAGTACAGGCAGCAAAGCAAATATAGACCAAAGGGATGGTGCCAAAGTAAAAGTCTTCTGCAAAGGAAACAAATTAACAAAGTGAAGAGAAAATATTTGCAGGCCGTACAACTGAGAAGGGGTTGATACCCAAAATATGTGATGAACTCATACAACCCAATATAGCAAGAAAACAACCCAGTGAAAAATGGGCAAGGGACTAGAACAGTCATTTCTCAAAACAAGATGTACAAACGGCCAACAGGTACGTGAGAGAAAATTTAGCATCATTAATCATTAGGGAAATGCAAATTAAAACCATGATGAGATGTCACCTATGCCAATTAGAACTGCTTTTCTCAAAAAGATGAAAAAAGCTAAGTGTTGGACAGGGTGTCAGGAAAGGAACTCTTACAGCTGGTAGAAATGTAAATTATAAAGCCATTATGTAAAACAGCATGGAGGTTCCTCAAAACTAAAAATAGAGTTGCCCTCAGACCCAGGAACCTCACTTCTGGGTCTGTATGCAAGGGAACCGACATGACACGTTAGAGGGACAGCCGCACTCCCATCCTCAGGGCAGCCTTTCTCCCAATAGCCAAGATATGGAACCCAGATGTCTGTCAGTGGGTGATGGGTGCAGAAAATGTGCCGTGTGTGACACCACATTATGGTCGCTGTCTCACTGCTGAGAAACGCAGCCGGCAGCGTCCTTTCTGATTCACCCGTGCAAGTTTCAACTTGCTCGGCTGTTCAGTGTTGCTGGGAGGGCTCCATTAGTTTCCAACACTGCATGGTCTCAATGACACATGGACTCTAATAAAGTTGAACTCAGAAGCAGGGAGCAGAAGGATGGTCACCAGGGGCTGGGAAGAAGGGTGGGGGGGAGAGAATGGGAATTACTGACCAAAGCGTACAAAGTTTCAGACAGAGGACGGGATGGGGAGTCAAAGAGTTTCAGATAGACAGGAGGAACAGATTTTGAGATGTATTGCACACCAGGGTGACTATAGTCAATAATAATGTATTATGTATAACTAAGAGTAAATTTCAAACATCTCACTGTAAAAAATGATAGGCAAGAGAAGCGATGAATGTGGTTGATCTGCTTGATTTAATCACACTGCAGTGTATGTGTCTCAGGACTTCACACTGCACCCCATAAAGGTGTCCAGCAAGGATTTGTTAATTACAACTTAGCCATCAGTGTTACAACAGTTCCTCACCCTTCAGAAGTTGTGAGGTAGTACGAAAATGCATGTACCGAGCTTTGGAATCTGATATGGGTTCAAACTGTGGCTTCTCCACTTGGCTGTGTGATCTTGGACAAATTACTCACCTCTTGGAGTCTTCATTTCCTCATCTATAAAATGGGGGTAAAAAGAGCTTCATAAGGATCTCATGGGAGGATGTGTACGGGAGAAAGGGGGCAATTACTGTTCACACTGTTTTTATTATTTCTGTTTGGAAGTGTAACAGTGTCAACACGGCTGACAAGAATGGGTCAACTGCACACTTGGAAGGACATCCTAGGCTTGTTGACCAAAGCAGCTTAAGATTTCTCAATATTGAGAGTAGATGGAGGAAAAAGAGCTTTTTACTCATGTTTGGCATTTCAGAGGAAATCAATGTTTGTACAATGTGAAGTCTCTTATTAGAGAAGCACAAGAGCCTTGGAATTCCCTCTGGCTGCCCGTCCTTTACACGCAGGGGCTGTGGCCTAGGAAGATGGTGGCACTGCCTCTGTATGCAAGTGATATGTGCATGGTGACAGGCCACGGTTTAAAGGGATAGCACTCAGGCCTTGCCAATAAATGGCCCCTGATTCAACTGTGCAAGGAAGAGAGGCAATTTACATCTACTGAGGAGAAAACAGCACAGGTTTCACTAGCCCCGAGAAATCTTCCCACCACAAGCACTGGACACCGAACAGCTGGATGGCAGGGGAGTTTAGTGTGTGTCTTCCCACGAGGTCTTTGAGACCGTTCCTCGTAGATGTGCTTACAGCCGTGACAGCCCTTAGCAAGGAGGCCCAGGGAGATACCCGATCCCAGGGGAGAGTCTAATGGAACTTTATCCCGGAATGTAGGAGTGGAAGATTACCTTCTCTGGAATCATTTCTATTCTCATCTTGAATCTTATTGACCTGTGTTGCATCTCAAAGGTGGAATTACTATTTAAAAAGTCATGTTTTAAAAAAAAGTCTTATTTATAGATTCCCTGGCAGGAAATATTCCCTTTGAAACCTATCATTATTTTATTTTTCTTCACCCAGAATGGGCTGTGTCACTCAAATCTGTCCACGCTCCTGCATGTCCAAATCGCCTCACACCTCACACACATCTGTCACCCAGATGGTTTATTCATCAACACGTGCGTCTCCGGGTGTCACTGACACTTTTTTCATTCCAAGTAGCTCCCTGTCAGCCTTTTATCAAATAATCTCCAATCCTCCACTAATAATTTCATGGGAAAAGGCTGGAGATGGCATTCTCCACATGTGACAAACGTGCCGGGCATCGTACTGGAATTATAGCAACGTGTAGCCAGTTCCACGAATGCCTGTGTGAGTTTTGTAATCCTCTCCCTTAACTAACTACCCAACCCTTTATTTCCCAGAAATTGTAGACTCAAACTCCTGGCCTCAAGAGATCCTCCTGCCTCAGTCTCTCAAAGTGCTCAGATTATAGGCGTGAGCCACCAACCAGGCTTGAAAGGATGGATTTTCTACAAGAGAAAAGAATTTAGATTCTGAAGGCTGCAAGGCCAATTTCCTGATGTCAAGATTGACCATCACCCCCAACATGCTCCCTATATGTGCAGCCCTCTGTGAGATAAAATTCCACCTACCCCAAGCCTGTGCTCCTCCTTAAAAGCCCCTTATATCCCTTAGTTGGGAGACCAATTTGAGGCAGCTTTTCCCATTGCCTCAACAAAACGTTTGTCATATTAAAATCTCTTTCTTCCTTGGCATTTCTCATCATCTCAATAACTGGACTTCAGTGCCATGAGCAGTTGGACCTCAACTGAAATGTTGAGGAATGACACCCCAACAAATGGAGTGTCTACCTGGCAATCATAACTTTTTCGTCCTTCCTTAGATGATGATAATTTTTTATCATAAGTGCTGTTCAACAAACTCGATAACAGTCTCCGGTGCTTTTCTGTAATAGCAGCCATATGGAACTGTAATTTCAAAGTCCCTCTGATCTCATTCAGTTTTATGCTGTTGGATTAAATGTCAGAGTTGCCTTTGTGCCATCTGCAGGATTTCTTCTATTCTGAACACTCCGACTTTGCACCGACTTATCTGGTGACTCGTTCTGCACATTTCTCACTAGTATTAAATTCCTCACTTAAAGGCGGCTGCTCAGTGTAATTTATTTTGCGGCCTGCAGTTTTGATAGTGTGGTAGTAAAAGTGATTCCCAGTGTCAGCAACTATAGACGTGTATCAACAAGGGATAAAGTTTGCTTTCAAAAAGCATCACACTTATCCCTTGGGGTCCTGACTGATAAAAGCATCTCATAATGTCCTAAAACACAGTTGGTTCACAGTTTCTTTTTCTTCATCAACACAACAGAATTGCAAGTATTATAATACACCTAAGGAGTCTTGAAATAAAGAACATTGTTGAAGACAGCAAAAATTGGAAACAGTTCAAATACTATAGAGGAAAGGTGAAACGATCTATGCTAAGCATAATGGTCTATGCTACGAATATGTAGTCATGAGAGAGAATTCAACAGTCCAAAAGGTACTGTGGTATAATAGGAAATATGTTTGGTCTCTGTCCCTACTTCCTGGCTCAGAGCTCTGAAGCCCTTGGAAATTTCTGAGTTACAAGAAGGTCTTTTGTTATTCATAAGCAGTCCCTTGTGATCACCTCTGAGTTTATGCGAATGAGGGACTTCCTTGGGTCCCTGAAGATTCTCCCGGGAAGGGGGTGAGCAGGAGATCCAGCTCTATGAAAAGCCTTGAACAAGCCTGGATGAGCGTCCAGGCTGGTGAGCAGCACCTGTCGTGGCTGGGCAGGCATGACTCCTCATCGGCACTGAACCCCCACACCTTCCCTACATAGCTCTTCCTTTTGGCCGGTCCGTGTTGTATCAGGTAAACATAAGTAAAGTGATGTCCTGAGCACTGTGAGCCTTTCTAGCAAATTATGGGACCCAAGGAGGGGGTTGTGGTAACTTCTGACTCAGAGCTGGTTGGTCAGTACAGGAGGCCAAGACTCGTGAATGGCATGTGGATGGGGGACAGTTTTGTGGGACTGAGCACTTACCCTGTGGGGCCCACACTGATTTCAGTTGGTTAGTGTTAGGGCTCTCCTGGGAATGAGGACAGGTGAGCAGATGGGGGGCCCAGGCCTCTGTCTCGGTACCGCCCACCTTAATTCAGTCTCACGTGATTGCTCACACCTAGGGAGGAGGGACCGTCCTACTGGTCTACCAAGCAGAACTTGGCTGCCAACTGCACAAGGATGCAGGAAACGCTCCAGCCCAACTGCAGGTGCAACAGAGCCTGCAAAGTGCCCTAGAACAGCCTCTTGGCTAATTATCACGTCCTTGTTTAGATCTACATTGTGGTGCACACGCCCCAGGGGGGTTTGGGGGGGTTTGTGGGAGGTCCACTTGTGCAGTGAGGTGACCTCTGGCAGGGCTGACCCAGGCGGTATAAAAGAGAACTGCCAGCCATAACCTTGGCCTCCTCGCCTTTTGTTTTTGTGACAGTGGTGGCCCATTTGCTGTCTACGGCGACTGTGTCTTGCTCTGTAAGCCGGCGTCTTTCCCTGACTCTGTAAGCCTATCTTTTTCTTTCTCAGTAAACTTTGTTTCATGCTTGCCTTACTTTGGGGTGTCTGGTCATTTTCCGGGAACTGAGGACTCAGGCAGCTGCCTGCGACCCAACAGTGCTAGAACTGAATCAAACTGCAGGACACGCACGTAGAGTCTGCTAAGAGTTAAAGGATTGCGTGGTGTGGGAAAAAGCACACCTTTCGTGTCGGAAGTATTGTGAGTAAAGGCACAATTTTCTTTTAAGAACAGAAGAAATTTTTGTAAGCAGAAAACATAAAGAAGAAGAAAATGATAGAAACTGACCTTCATGTAACAAACAGCTAGAAAAATATGTATGGCAGAAATCCTTAGAAATACATGAAGAGGCTGAAAGAACCGGATTAGTACTGGGAGATAGCTTGATATAGCTCTTTTGGAATTTGACAGATCAAGGGAACAAAACATAAAAAGGATATAAATAATAAGAGTAACTCAACTGACAACTTTGAAATATATTTGGTATTCTATACATAGAGAATAAAAAAGTCCTGTTTTTTCTTTTCTGCTTATGCCCACAAATTTTGTTAATGGAGAAAATATGCAAACTCTGTAAGATAATTTAAAGAGGTTTATTCTCAGCCAACTGTGCATAAGTGATAGCCCAGAAGACATGTTTTTAAAAGGTTTGAGAAAATGTTCCATGTAGCTGGGTTACAGTTTGGCTTTAAACAACCATGGAAACAGGAATTACACTTGAGATCATAAGTCAATATTTTATGTAGAAGGTACGTGTATTGGTTTTGCCTGAAGTTGGGGTTATAGGTGGTTTAAAGATTCTTTGATTTGTAATAGGCTAAAGAAATGAAGCTTTGTCTAAAGGCTTGAAACTTAACCTCTTTGAAGTTAAGGATGTCTGTTAACAAGAGACAGAAACTCAAGAGATTCAGTGTTTTTCAACCTTATCTCACGGCACCCTTGAACCTACAGTTAAACTTCCGTGGCACACTTACATTATGTTGCTCAAATAAAGGGTTAAAAAAAAGAATCTACTTACTGTGCTTTGAACTTCTTTTAAAAATAATTTAATTAATGATCTTTAAAAAATTTCACAGCTTACCTAAGATCCTCTCATGGCATGGCAGTGTTGCCACACACCAGTGGAAAATCACTGCGTTTGGTAAATCAATGCTCTGCAGGTGTGGTTTAACCTTTGTCTTGCATTGCTTTAGGCCTATTAATGAAAACTAAATCTTATTACAAAGAGTAACTCCAAAAGGGAGGGGGCATTGATGAGGTGTTTCTGACCCCTCTTGTCCTCCTGGCTGCCAGCTCAGCTGTGAGGTTTTCTTGAAGCCCCTTTGGCCAAAAGAGTGTCTATTCAGTTGGCTTAGGGGCTAGAGATTTTATTTTAGTTTATACCATTTATAAAAATTGACCCTTTACTTGGTTACAAACCAAAAACAAAATAGCCTTAATTAATTCTCCAAGCCATAAACATTTTAGGCCACATTTTCAAAACTTATTTGGGATTAATGACATGTAAATTCTTTATCTCAAAACCTGGAGAATGATCTTTCTGAAGTAAAATCCGAATACTGATCCTCTCCTTGAAACACCTCCATAGCCACCAGCATAAAGATTCCTGGTCCTCAGGGCCCTGCACAGTGTGTTCCTGCCTGACTCCCCAGCGTCCTCACTTTGCTCTCTCCCCTACTCTGTCCCCTTCAGCCACATGGCTTTTCTCTTCATCTGATGGAGTGCCAAGATAATTTCCATCTCAGCCTTTGCTCTCACCTTTTATTAAGCCCAAACATTTCTTCTTTAGACCAATAGAAACAGTAGACCTGCTGAACCAACAGTGTTGTCCAGTAGAACCTTCTATGCTGATGGAAATATTATTACTGTATAACAACAGTTAATTTAATTAATTTGATTTGGTTATCTAGAGGCTACCATTTTGGACAATGCAGTTCTAAACATTTGCCTGGCTGTCTCCTTTCATTGGCATTTTGTTCATTCTTATTTCAACACAAACGCCGGCTCCTTAAAGAAGCCTTATTTGATCATCTGTCTGAAGCAGGTTCCCAGGTCAGTTTCATTACCCTGTCCTATTTCCTTAGCAGCCCTTGTCAGACCTGTTTATTATCTCGCTCTCATTCCCTGTGGAATGGAAGCTCTTTCAGGGTAAGAAAATTGTCTTTCTTACAATTGTATTTTAACAAATAATAGATGCTTAATTGTTAAGCATTGGCTGATTGATCCGTTAAATAAAATTAGTAATTCATAGGAAAATTCAAAACTTTTGTTTACATAATGTAATATGAGATTTATTTTTAAAAACACATAAAAATGAAGAAAATACTATGAAGAACCCTATGAAAAAGTAAAATTTTCTTTTTTATATTGTGCAGGTGGCTGACAGAATTTCACAATTTATAGAACACTGCTGCACTGCTGTGGATAAGTAGTATCTTAGGACAAGTATCTATTTGATTAACAAGTTCTAGTTGTGTATTTGGTACTTTATACATTTACCAAAAGGTATCATTGTCACTACCTTTAGGAAGCTGAAGTTGTAGCCATATTGAAAAGCAAAGACTAACATTTTTACTGTAATTTAACAGATTACACAGTGTGGCAGGAAGATCATAACTGTAGGGGACACATTCTTCTGTGGTAGAATTTAGGGTTCTTCACTTCTCAGCTGTGAGGCTTTATGCAGATTTCTGCATTTTGGCCTCTCTAAGCCTCTATTTTCTTGAATTCTCTGGGAGTTGGAGTAAAGGCTTTTTCTAACATGAAAAGAATTTTTTGTTGAATTTGGTTTGATAGGTTTGAAATTATAGTTCTTGCTCAGTGGCTTCTGAGAGATGTGTCTGAATAACAAGAGACAATGGATTGTAAAAATATTCAAATTGGCATAAACAGAACTAGGGTCCAGGTGTGGTGGCTTGTGCCTGTAATCACAACACCCTGGGAGGCAGAGGCAGGAGAATCACTTGAGGTCAGTAGTTTAAGGACAACTTGAGCAAGAGTGAGACCCCATCTCTACTAAAAATAGAAAAATTAACTAAGCATTGTAGTAGAAGCCTATTGTCCCAGCTCTACTCAGGAGGCTGAGGCAGGAGGATTACTTGAATCTAGGCGTTTGAGGTTGCTGTGTACTAGGGTGAGGCCATGGCACTCTACCCAGGGTGACAGAGTGAGACTCTGCCTCAAAAAAAAAAAAGCACAAGACTTTGGAGGATTGAGGAGATAACACCAGTTGAGTGGTTGCCTACCAGGTTGGCAAATATAAAACTTTTGATGACACCCACTGTTATCAAGGCTCTGGGTAAACAGTGCTTGAACATGATCTTTATGGGAATGTACAATAGGACCACTTCTTTGAGAGACAATTTGGACATACCTGGCAAATAATTTACATACCATTTGGCTTAGCAATTCTTCTAGGAATTTGCTGAACTTCTTAATGTGCATGGATGGTTTAGAATGAAAAAATACACAAGACAACCTAAATGTCTATCAATAGGGTCCAGATAAGGAGATCCCAGGTGGCCACGAAAAAGGCTGAAGTAGGTATGCACACATTGTGTGTATCTGTATGTGTGTATGGTTAAGAAAGCCTCCAAAATATATTATTAAATGAAAGCAGAAAGTTACAGAACTATGTGTGTAGTATGCCCCCATTATTAAAGACATGTAGCACACGCCCATGTACAGACATTAACTCTGGCTTACTCTAGATAGAGGGCTAGGTGTTTAGAATCAGAAGGAAAATTTCTTTCCACTATTCATTATTTTATACTACTGAAATAGTATATTTGCAAACTATACTTCTTTTTCAACTTAAGAAATATTATCAAAATAAGTGAATATAAACAGTGTCTATTATGGGAGGTCAGAAAAGAGAGTGGTCCACTGTTTTCATCAGGAAAAATGGGCCATACCAGGAGGACAAATCAAGGTACATTGTGATGGGGTGCTCATCACAAAAGTATTGGGGTATTGGAAGACCTGGGAAGCCAGAATGGGTGAGGCAGCCCAGAGGTCAGAAACAGCAAAGGCTTCAGAGCTCAGCAGCTAGAGCTGACCTTGACAGAGACTGGTCCCAGCAGAGAGACCTCCTCGGGGGCGTCTTCTGCCCGCTCGCCTCTTGTGAGGTGGAAACCGGTCAGCATGAAGTCCTGGGCTATGGAGTCTACAGGACCAGCTGCCTTTACATAGAGCAGAGCAGGGGACCAGTGGTAATGAACTGGGGAGCAAATGGTAAGTGGCCTGGTAGTCCTCCAGAAAGACGAAAATCAAACTGGACTTTGATCAGCGGAGGGAATCGGGGTAGGTTAAAAGGAGGCTATGAGGATATGAGAGATTAAAATAAGTGTGAAGCCTTGGAGGACTGAGGGGGGCCCCAGATGGAGCAGCTGAAGATGAGACTGATTTGGGGAGTTGGACCCCCATTGTGCTCTGAACACTGGAAATTTTGGGAGAATCATGATGAAGTGCTGTTCAGGCAAATTAGCCTGGCATCTGTGCAAAGAACAGACTGAAGGGGCTTAAGTCGGACTTGGGGATGCTTTAGACAGTCCTCTTGAGCATTTCCTAACCATTTTACCCAATTAATACCCAAGAGTCTGCACAAGAGCAATCTGACCTAATGTGTTTTATTTCTCCCTTAAAATTTGGAAACAGAATCTTCATGCTGCAGAAGACCGTGTTTCCCAACAGGAAATCCATATCTTATTCTTATTTGCTAAAGTATCGTTTCCTTTGGGCATGTGCTACTAATTCTTAGCCAAAGATGGGGGGCAGAATTTGGAGGTTCTGAATAATCTTGGTAAAAATGCTTCCCTTGAACTACTCACACATTTGAGCCTGAGGTCAGTCTTTTTCTGAATTCGCCATATAATAGCCTCAGTTTTCTACTTTGTTTTTTTGACATTGTTTGAGTCTCTAGACACAGGGTCCTCCCTGGGTTTTTATTAGGGTGATGTGTTTCATCTTCCCCATACTGTGTCTTCTCCAGCTTCCTCCTGGGGTGACGACTGTTCCTAATCTCAGTTCTCTGCTCCTGTAGCCACAGGTTTGGCCCACAACCCACACCAATTAGTGTCTCTTGGACACTTTTGATCTGGGGCAAGGATGTGGCTTCTTAATGTGAAGTGAGACTCAGTTTCAGCCATGTTGCTTACCATGGGTTGGAACGAACGGAACCTGTTGGAAGAGGCAGAGAAAGAACAATAGCAAAAACAAAGGGCCTTTCCTCTGGCTGCAGGTGTCTCTGAGGCCTGGCTGCATCCTTGCTCTCAGCACAGTTACGTGAGCCAATCCTTTCCACCTTTCCGAGCAAGCTGACTTGGACTGGGTTTCTGTCACTTGCAATCGTAAGAACCTTGTCATCCATCACCCCACACGTATATACCTATTTTTTGAGGGAGTGGTTTCGTAGCTTTCATTAAGTACTCACAGGGTTCAGAGACCCAAGGCAGACCAAGATTTCTTTTTCTAGGCACTCCAGTGAGCTGTCAGCCTTTTTCTTTTTCTTTGGGTTCTTCACTCATAGATCAGCCGGTTAACCCACTGTGTGCTCCAAAGCTGCTGATCGTCACTTCTGGTATAGATGAGAGACTTTTTCCTGGAAGGATGAGCTGGGAGTGTACTCAGTACCTGTCTGGTACTGAGAGGAGCCTCACAGAGTCACAGAGCAGCTGTTTGGATTTGAACCTCGGTCCTCCTCCAGCTGACTCTGTCACCTTGGACAAGTCCCTTGACTTCTCTGCACTTTAGCTCTCTAATTGGCAAAATGCAACCACAAGATACTCCCAGCCCCCAACTCCCCAGCTCGAGTCACAAAGAGCAAGGCTATTTCCCAACAGCTCCAGCAAAAGTTCTAGAAATGGGTCTCACTTGGCAACTTTGGGTCAGACGCCCAGTTACCGGCTGGGCGTCTGATTGGGTAGCTCCGAGTGACCTGAACACGTGCGGCATTTAGGAAGGGGGCAGCACTATCCGGCCACACAACGTGAGAGTGACGGCGGACTGATTCTCCACGGGAGATCAGCTGTCTCTGAGCAGCACAAGGTGGCGCTTGGGCAGATACAGACAGTCGCTGTCTCCTGCCGGCTCCTCGCAGACCGAGCCTCCCGCGGTGGAGGTCACCCCGCAGCTCTCCAGCGCAAGGTCACATGTGAGCGCGCAGCATGCACTCGGGAAATGAGTCTTCCTTCGCCCTGGTTATTTCAGAGCCTGGTTCCTGTTAAAAACTCCTTGACTGTAGATGCTATGATTTCATCTTACTTTTTTAGGCAGGAAAGCCAGGGGCAATATTTGGGGCCAGAAATATAGCATAACCATTTCTAAAAACCTTTCTCTCTTTGTTCAAAGTTGCGAGTGGCATCTCAGCAGCCTCAGACTGAGCCGCAGACCTTGAAAGCGTCTTTGGAAACTCTCGGTCGGAACTAATGGTCTTTACAGGTCCCAAGGGATTGACCGGCCCAGCGGTGTTACTTTAAATAGGCCCTGCTGTGGGCACCGTGGAGGCCTCGCATGGCCTTGGGAGGCGGGGAGTGCTAAGCTTCACGCCCCATCTCTGTGGGGACAACGCCACAGAGGATTTATGGCCCTGGCCCGCCTGGAGTGGAGGCTTCCCAGGACCCAGTAGGGTTTTGCTCTTCAGCTAATACGCTTCTGCTCAGTCCAAATGTGCAGACAGTTCTTTACGGGCAAGAATAATCTGACCAGTATAAAAACGCAGATGGAGCCTGCCTTGTTAAATGTCACAAAATAAGGGAATTAAGATAACAACAAGAACAAGGAGAAAAGCTCCCTCTGTCTTTTTGCCAGCAGCTCAAAGGCTGTTGCAACTGGGAAACGCTGCTGGCCAGGCTCAGAAAAGGGCGATTAGGGGATCCAAGGCTGAGAATTTGGGGTAATAGCCCCATGCAAGGTTTTGGTCCTCAGTCTTTTTTATAAAGTCTGAGGCTGCTGAGATGCCACTTGCAACTTTGAACCATGGGGGGGGGGGGGAATCACATTTTAAGATCCTAACAAGTAATGTTTTGTTGGAGAGAGAGAAGAAGGAGGGGAAAGAGAGGAGAGAAAAAGAGAGGGGGAGGAGGGAGAGAATGCGTGCGGGGTGCTTGGCACTGAGCAGATGGTCGCCTCGTTTTCTCCTGTCACTAGTAAGACAGGAAGACCTAGAGAAGGGGGCACTTCCTGGAGAAGGCTTGTCCTAGTGAGGGTCTGGGAGCAAATCATGGATAAGAGGCTTCAAAATGCAGGCACAAAGAGGACGTGCGGGGCATGATGGTGAACACCCTGGCTGGCACCTGCCGGGTCCCCACACTTGGCTGGGAACCCTCCACTCCCAGATGGGTTCTGTGAGATCTGTGGAGATCTTTCATGCCCCGCCCTTGGCCATAGTTGATTGGTCAGAGTGTTGCACCTAACTTTAGCTCAGCCAATGATTGTATCCCTACCATCCAGGCCATGGCTGATGGGCCCAGGTATGGACCACTGACCCATTTGAACCAGTAACCTCCTTCCTTGGGAATTTATACTGGATCCAAAGAGCTTGTCAATTCAGTTCCTTGGGCGGATGTAATTAATAAGGAGATACTGGCAGCCACATCCTCTGCCATGAAGAGAAAGCTGCTCTGCAGAAATGAAGCCGAAATGTGGAAAGAAGCAGGGAAGCAGGACGGGGCAGGAGTTGGGTAGCTTTTGAGGCCTGGCTGCCTTTGTTCCTAAGGCCGGTAGTTGCCTTTCTCTGGCTAACTACTCAACCCTCTTTGGGCTCTCTTAAGCCCTTATTAGGTTAGCAGATTTCAGTACTTCTGTTACTTGTGGCTGGCAGAACTTAGTGCTCTCTGCACAGGCACTCAAAATGGCCCTCGGAAGACAGAAAGTAGAGGGTGGACCTGGCTGGGCAGGGGCCCTAAGGGATTGTCCTTCAATGAGGGCAGAACTTTAGTCCTGCAAGATGAAGGACTCTGGAGGTGGGTCGCACAGCAATTTGAAGATACCTAACACCACATAGCTGTACCCTCAAAAATGGTTAAGAGGGTGAATTTTATGTTATGTGTATTTTATCCTGATTTTTAAAAAATGGTCCTGAGAAGGCTCGGCCCCTGTGGCTCAAGTGGCTAAGGCGCCAGCCATGTACACCTAAGCTGGCGGGTTCAAATCCAGCCTGGGCCTACCAAACAACAATGACGGCTGCCACCAAAAAATAGCCGGGCGTTGTGGCGGGCACCTGTAGTCCCAGCTACTTGGGAGGCGGAGGCAAGAGAATCGCTTGAGCCCAGGGGTTGGAGGTTGCTGTGAGCTGTGATGCCACAGCACTCTATCCAGGGTGACAGCTTGAGGCTCTGTCTCAAAAAAAAAAAAAAAAAGGTCCTGAGAAGAACAAAACAAAAACGCACCTCCCCCAGATCTCTGACTCGAGGGTCACCCTTGCTGTAGGTTCAGCAGCAGTTATTTGGGTGATGTCAGCTTCCTGTGTGACCTGACATAACTCTGTGTCTAACCCCAGTCTGCCCCTCCCTGCCCTTCCCCTCCCCATCATCGGTTGCTCCTCCCTTGAGTGCCCTCCTTTTAATAGCACGGAATCTCTCAGGCCAAGCTCTAACAAGTCACCCAGAAAATAAATTGGCTCCAGCAGAACCTAACCCATTCAGCTCCTTTCAGAGTATAAATGATGCAGGGTCCTCAGCCCTGCGCCCCTGGGCACAGGTCACCAGCGGTTGTCTGAGAAGACGCACTTGTGTAGGAGGGAGGGCTTCAGTCTGGACATGAGTCCCACCAAGAGCAAGACAAAGAGGCTTTGAGCACAGCTCAATTTTAAAATCACTTTGTGTGGCTGCAACTGGGGCGAGTGGCTTCTAACGACACCGTCTGTCCCTGAGGCATGGCTGCCACCTCCTGAACACGCAGGCGGATGGAGGATGATGAGGGAGCCGGGGCAGCCCCTCTCCCTGCCTCGGGGAGCTTTTCCTCCAGGGCTGTCCCAGAGGCAAAGCAGTGAACAAAGATGAGATTTCAACAAAGAAAACTCAAGAGCTGAGTCCTGTTGAAAAGACGGAGCAGAGCTTTGTCTTCCAGACCCCAAAATACTTTGTGTCCGTGTATGTAACATTCTAATCCACAGACTGGCAAATCCCTTTCTTTTCCAAATATGCTATTAAAAATATACAAATCTTCAAAACTCATTTAAAGGGAATTGACTTGTTCAGGTGAAAATCCCAAAAAAGAGATGACTAGAAAAAGATTTCAATAAAATATTGAAGAGAAGCTGAGTTTGAGATTTAAAAGACAAGGAAGAAGCAAGGCGGGGGGGGGACACTGAAACACATTCCTTTTTCTGAGCTAAATGCAGGAGGTGTTTTAAAGTGCAAAATATAGATTTTATAAAGTCCTTTGGCTTTAAATATATGCATGTGAGTATCTGTGAGAATGCCCCAGCAAGCCAGCGCCTCTGCCTGTGCCTCGCATTAACATTCCCGGCAGCAGCAAAATGATTTGATTTCCCCAAATATGAGAAGCTATTAATAAAAACAGAATTGCAATAAATCACCATCATGAGAATGCTGGTTGCTGGACTTTGAGGGAAGGCGAGATTCATGAAACTGTGCAGCCTGAAGAGAAATTATAATATATATATATATAATGTGCAGTTCCCTTCTGCACATTCCAACAGGGACACCGAAGTAGAACCGGCTCTCTCTGTCGGAGCCACCCGCCCTGCCTCTGTCATCTCTGCTCAGCTCTCAGTGCTGGGGCGTCGGTGGGAACCCCTTCCCTACTCTTGCTTTTTGTACGTTCTGTTTCAAAGATACTTACATGTGCTCATCTGTGACTGCCTCTGGGAAAACACGATTTGTCTGTTCAAGATGGCCAACAGTTCTGTAAGTTGTTTAAGGCTCAGAATAATTGACAGAAATATGTATTATGTTCTTTACAAATCCTTTAGAAATGGACTTAGACAAAGCTGTGAAGGAGACAAGGTGTGCCCCAGTCCCGTCCCGCTGGCATGGTGCTCGTGATCACCCTGGTGCACCTTCCCACAGCACCCTCTGGCACCCTGCGAGCTGGGCCTTCTCCCCACCTCCGCTCCCTTCCAGAGAACCTTCTCCTCTCTAGGGAATAATAGGTGACTCTGGGGTAGCTACCACACAGGGAACCGTACGCGGTTATATTTCAAGAGAAGAAACTCATAATTTAGTTAGACCGTATTTTTATTTTGAGACAGATTCTCACTCTGCCCTACGTAGAGTGCTGTGCCATCGTCATAGCTCACAGCAACTTCAAATTATTGGGCTTGAATAATCCTCTTGCCTCAGCCTCCCAAATAGCTGGGACTATGGGTGCCTGCCACCATTCCTGGCTATTTTTCTGTTTTTAGTAGAAACAGGGTCTCACTCTTGCTCAAGCAGGACTCAAACTCCTGAACTCCTGAGCTCGAGTGATCTTCCCACCCCGGCTCCTCAGAGTGCTAGGGTTACAGGCATGAGCCCCCGTGCCCAGCTGCACTTTTCTTTTGTAGCAGCATGAATGGGACACAAGGCTATTACCTTGAATGAAATGCCTCAGACCCAAAAGGAGAAACACTGCATGTTCTCAAGTACAAGTGGGAGCTGCCTCATGTCACACTGGAGCTGAGTGTGGAAGGATGCACCAGGGAGACGGGGGGGGGGGCGCTGCCTGGTGGTGGACTCACCACCGACTGTAAGGACAGGGTGTGGCTGCAGGGGGCTGCCCGGTGGTAGACACACCACTGACTGGGAGGTCCGGGTGAGGCTGCAGGGGGCTGCCTGGTGGTGGACACCCCGCAAATACACACTGCAATATGTCAGTGTGGCCAGACTGTGCTTTCTGTCATGAATATATACAAATAAAAAAATTAAGCAAAAGGAGAAAAAAGAGCTAATTGGTCGTGTTGGTAGGTATTTAAAACCCAGCAGGAGTCCAGTGATAGAGGGAAGTTGGGAGGCCGCTGGGTGCTGTGGCACTCTCTGTTGATGGACTCTTGGTACTTGTCTAACCCCCCATTCTCAAGAACACACCGATTGGCTGTTTTGGCTCAAGGGTTTACTGAATACAAAAGTAACCATCTGTGACCAAGATGGCGGCACTGCAGCAGGAGCACCTGGCGCGTCACCTGGGAAGGTGCCCAGCGTGGGGGTTCACTGTCATTTCCCCACTTTACACCTCCTGACGATGCCCGTGTGGCCGGGTGCACGCAGGGCCAGCACATGAAGCTGAGGGGAAGGAGCGCTGCCTGGGGGTTGATGCCGACATGGCAAACCAGCCCTGACAATTCTAACCCTTATGACAAACTGTAAAGCCGTCATTCAAAATGACCCCTGATCATTCAGGCATGGTTGTTTAAGGGTGCACAACCATGGTTCTTGCAATCGCTAAAGCTAACTGTAGCTGGGAGGGGCAGGCCTGGCTGAGCTGCCGTCGCTACATTACTGAGATAACAGACACATGCACAGGACAGCAGGGTGTTAAATTTAACGAACACCCAAGGATTATTCAGAGCATTATATACCTGCCGTGTGTGTAAGATACTGTCCCAGTATTTCTCTGGGCCAGGGTCTAGGTTGACTTCCTTTGTTCATACGGGCGGAGTGGGTGTGCTGGCGCGGGCAGCGGAGGGTCACATGCTGGGCTTGCGTGTGTGCACCGCACGGTGAGTCCTCAGCCTGTGAAATGACTCCACGGGCCGTGAGGGGCACACACCATCCACTGGGCTGTGTGTGTTTGAGTAAGTGCATATGTGCACCTGCTGCTGTGCGGGAAGCACCTGAAAACTGACGGAGAGCAGACCGAAGGCAGGTCAGACGTGCCCTGCTCCCCAGCAGTGCTGTGTCACCTGCTGTTCCCCAAAGGTGCCCTGCAGTTCCACATTCCTGCTTTTGCAATCATGTCTTGAGTCCCTGGAACATCCTTTCCTGTTTGTCATTCAAGGCTGAGCCCAGGCAGCCCTTTTGAAGCCATCCTTGACGGTGCCGGGGAGGCAAGCTTTTTCTCTTGGAGCCCACTGTGCCTTGCACCCTTCTCTGACAGAACCTGGGCTTTGTGACCAGCACGCACTTGGGCGCTCCTCTCCCCCCCTGGCTCAGTGAGAGCAGAGGCGCTCAGCAGGGAGCAGGACTTGCTGCGGGTTGTCACTGCCCCCCGGCACCATCTGTGCAGAGCCGTTCGTGGGCACTGAGCCTTTGGCTGTGAGGCAGGACAGAAGTGAGCAGGGTCTTTCTGGATCTTAGGAGAATTTCTAAGGGTTTCACAGCAGGATCTCAAACTAAGGGAAGGAATGACTTTGATTAAGACTCCAGTTGAAGAATATCTTGATGTTCCACAAGAGTTTTAGAAAATAGAAAGATTCTATTCCAGGTAGAGTCGATTTTCTTGATGCCATTTGTTTGTCAGATCAAAAGTTTTAATTCTGAAGCTCATTTCAGCTTTTGCCTTCCTTTGGTAAACCCATTTGGCTAATGGTTACTGGGCAGCTGAACTTCAACTCCAAAATTTCCTTGTACCTGAATATGACCCAATAATCTTTATTCAGATAGAGTGTTGTAATGCAGGATTTAGAAATTTCAGGAATAAGTCCACTCTATTATCTGTGTGGTAACTTTCACCCTCGACTTAGTTTTTTCTCTAAGAAGCCCTGAGGCTCACTCAGGGGGTGACCAGCTCGCTGCCAGCTCCTGTCAGAAAGGTGCTGACGAAAAGGAGACAAAGGAAATGGGTCTGTCGTCATTGACATTTATCACACGCTCAGTGCAGGGAAGACGAGAGGGGAGGACACGGTCCCGTCCTTCAGCAACCCAACTCCAATCTCACTGGAGTGACCAGAGTGCGCGTGGGAGGTGACCGCAAGTGACAGAAGACAGATCACCTCACAAGCATCTCCCTCCATAGGATGGGGTCTGAGGGAGCCCCTGAAAATGTGGTTATAAAGATTTAGCCCCTACACAATTATAAGAGGGACTTACCTAACAAATGCAATCAGTGTAACCTGGTTTCTTATACCCTCAATGAATCCTCAACAATAAAAAAAAAAAGATTCAGCCCCTGTCCTCAAGGGGCTCATGGCCTAAGGACCACACAGGACTCCCCACAGCACAACAGACGGCGGAGTGGGGAGATTTGCGGCTGCCCAGGAATTAGCTGCTCTGCAGACAGTCTGCTCATGAGGCCCAACATCAAAATGGCATCTGCAGTGGGTTGGAGGAAGAAGGGTGTCAAGCTTTGCCGATCCCCCCAGTGAGTTCTGGGGGGCATCTTCACTCTGCCTGGGCCTGGGTGGGCACATGTACACGCAAAGCTTTTCCTCATCGCCTTTTTCTCCATTTACTTAATAACCTTTGTTGAAGTCCCAGGTGCAGGCAGGATTCCGGGTCCTGAGCGCCAGAGGTGAAGTCCTGACTGTCAGGGAGCTTTTACTGTGAGAAGGAAGCAAGTTCAGAAGATTGTTCCAGAAGCTGACACGAGCTCTGGAAGTGTAATGGGACTCAGAGCACATCTGGTCAGGGAAGTCTTCTGAGAAACGTGATATCCGAGCTGAGACCAGAAAGATAAGGACTGAGCCCTACGGGGGGTCGCATGGAGGTGGAGAAGAGGGTCTTCCAGGCCAGCGGAGTCGGGAAATCTTCACTCGGCAAATGTGCCCCAGGCCTCAGTCCACTCACAGCACTTTGTAGACAGGACCTGACTAAAGTCCGGATGGGCTGGGCTATGTCACGGTTATGCACCCCACATCCCCGTGACTTGTAACAACAGAGGACTTGATCACATTCATGGCACAGGGAGACCAGGGCTGGGCCGTGTCGGGGTGAGGGGGGCTCGGCTTCATGTCTCCCCACTCAGGACATGGGCTGACAGAGCGGCTGTTATCTTAATCCTGGTTCTTATGGCAGAGGGGAAGGGAGCTCACACACCTGCTCCTGCCCTCCCCCGGAAGAGACCCTCCACATCTCACAGCTGAAGAGTGTCACCTGCACACACCTAACTCTGAGGTCCTGCGCCGCACCAGGAGAACGACTCCTGTTCTGTGAATAGTGCTAGTGACCAGCTGGGAGGGGAAAGGAAAGAACGGGTGTGTGTCTCCCCCGAGTTCGGGAAACCGGGAATTTGAGATGTGGAAGTCTGGCACCAAGCTCCCTGAGGTTTTGCCATAGCCCATCTGAGCTCTCTGAACAAAGGAGATAGGTGAGTTTCAGCTGTTAATGTCTGTGTCTCAGTCTGTTGGGGCTCCTGTAACAGAAGAGCATGGATTGTGTGGGTCAGACAACAGAAGTTTATTCCCCATGGTCCGGAGGTGCCAGCACACCCTGTGTCTGGCAAGGGCTTCCCCCCCACCACCAGCACCCCCACCCCACCCCCGCTCTCCTGCAGTGCTCACCGGGCTCGGGAAGACAGGAAGCTCTTTGTCTTCTTGCGAGAGGAACAGATCCCATCGTAAGGGCACCCTGGAGACCATATCTAAACCTAATTCCCTCCCAAAGCCCTCACCTCCAAATACCGTGACATTGGGGGTCATTGCTTTAGCACGTGAATTTGGAGGGGACACAAACATTCAGTCTATAGCTGTCCCCTGCTGCCCTATTTCTCAACATTCCCTAGTTCCCCTAAAGTGAACGAAACAGTAGACAATAAAATCTCCAATGCTTCTGCCAACTGATCAACTGCAGCTAAATCCCGCTCAGAGCCCCGGGAGCCACAAGGCAGATGGGTCCTCAGAAGCAAAGTGACTGTGACATTGTCTGGAACTTCAGAGAAACAGAAGATCAATGAGGGGTGGAATAAATCTACCCTGAGGGATAGCTTGGCCTGGAGGAAGTGTTTGGAGAAGGACAGGAAAGAGACTGACGTGGCATCAGAGACCACCAATGACCGTGCACGCTCAGCAGTGGAACCACAGAAGAGCGAGGCTCACCTCCCTGATCACAGGGTCTACAGCCCGCGCTTGGATACGCTCGTCAAGGAAGGCGGCTGGGCTCCTCCATGCCCACACCAGGGCACAGAACGCTTTTCTTTAATGATGGTGAGGAAATGCAAGGGAAGGATGGGCAGAAAGAGGAAGGCAAAAGGTCTGAAGAGTCTCTCATGAAAGAGCCAAGTGAGGTGAACAGGGAAAGAGGTAGGGAGAGATACCTGCTGACCAGGGCCAGTGCAGGTGTCAGAGAGGAGGGGTCCCATGGAGTGTAGTGTCGCAGGGTGGGCAGGGAGCAGCATGGCACAGCTCCCATGGCTGGCCGCTCCTCCTGAGAGAGGAGAGCTGGGGTCACATCTGTGCCTTAGGAAGCGGGAGCTGCAGTGGGGCCTTGGCGACCAGTGTCTGGTCGTCACCATTTCCCTGTAGACACCAGAGAACAAGGGCTAAGGAGAGCGGCTGGTTTTGTCCACCCAACATCCATCCCTTCCTCTTCTGTTCATAGCACCTGATTTCTGTGGAGGACCCCCCTGACCAATGCTTAGCTTCCTCCCTCCTTCACCCCAAAGTTGGGCAAGTGACCCAGGTTTGGCCGATGAGAATACGGGATCAACAAGATGGTTGGTTTGGGAGCTGGCCTTTGACCCAAAATAGCACAATCACACAAACTATCAAGTCCAAGATTTGGCTGTAATAATGGGGTGAGAGGTCCACTTTTTCCCTTGGGGACAAGCTGAGGATGCTGAAGGGGCCACCGCCCGGGGACAGTGTGAGAACAAAGTGGCGGGAGGAACCTGGCTGTGCTGAGCTGAGGGCTGAGTACCTGGGTTCAGTCGTCACTGAAGGTCCCTGTGCCATGACATTTGGTCCTTGAGACTGCCAGAGTTGGGTTTCTGTCTCTGAAAGGACCCTAACATGGCGCCCCCTTCTGGGGCGCGCTCACTTTCTGCCCAACTTTCTTTGAGGATTCTAGCTTGACTTTTTCCCATTGTTACAACCCAAACCTAGGGTCCTTATGTGTGCTATTTATTAATTCAAGACTTTGAATAAATTACTGAACTTCTCTCTGCCTGTCTGCTCATCTGTAAAATGAGTACAACACTCTTCATCTCTTCAGGTTGTGGGGAAAATTAAATGAGTCAATCAGTGTCAACTGCTCACGAATGTGTCTGCACATAGCTAGCTCTCCATCAGCACGAGCTGCTGGCCCCACCTCTTACCCGTGTGCTGACCCAGGAGCTCAGGCAAAGCCGTCACCACTGCCAAGTGCACCTGCCCTCCCTCC
Organism: Arctocebus calabarensis; assembly: GCA_963573935.1. Taxonomy (NCBI): domain Eukaryota; kingdom Metazoa; phylum Chordata; class Mammalia; order Primates; family Lorisidae; genus Arctocebus; species Arctocebus calabarensis. The sequence goes on from CAUYON010046233.1 coordinate 24,672, forward strand.
TACTGGGCCTGCTGTTAGAATACTGGGCTGACATGGACTTGGCTTTCCTCCCGCACCTCCTGTTACCTTTCACGCAGGCAGAGGGCAAAGTGAGTGAGTGCTGATATGTGGGCTTGGATCCCGGGGTGCAGCCAGCTGCGGCCACAGAGGGGGCAGGGATCGCAGGCCTTTCTGGCAGCGGGAAAGGCGTGGGCTCCGAAGGGGCGCAGCAGCCTGCGGGCAGAGGCTGTCAGTCCGTGGAGGGTTTTCTGAGCAGCTTCAAATAGGACAGAACATTGGCCACTTATCCTTGGAAACTTCTCTGAGACCGGGAGCCATGTTTAAGAGTTATCTGTGAGTCTGCTGCTTGCCTGTAGCGATCAACATGTGCGCCCTGGAGAATTCTCCCTCACTGTGGTTTCCACCTCCTCTTACTTTCTGAAGTCTTAAATTGTCCTTATTTAAAGAAAAGATAAAAGGTGAACTTTGGGGGAGAACAAGCTAAGAGCCTCTGTTATTTCTAACACTCTGCTTACTGGGGCTATTCCTGCAGTGTCGAAATCATCTCTGACATGTGGCAGAGTCGCCCTCCAGATGCCCAGGGCTCACTTCAGTTCCACGCCCCAAAATCAGAACACACACAAGTCCTTTCTTCATGGACCCTCACTTGCCCTGTTACCATAGAAACCACTGCCTATGTCACAGAGCCTCAGAGAGGGTAGGAAGGAGGTAGGAGCTGCTGCCATGGCAACACGCATCCCACGGCAGCACCCCACACTGCGTCATCTTGTTTCCAAAGAGGGGGATGGTTGTTGGGGAGACCTGAATGGCTTCCCCAGGCTGGGTAGAGAAAACTCAATAACTTGACCCTTATCAGCAATTCCAGTCCAGAAAGGAAGAATCCAAAAATTCATTTCAAAGTCCTAAGATGACCACTTTTGAGGCCGTAGTACCAGCAAAACCACCCATCATTGCTAAAGAGGCTGAAGTATCAATACTGATGTTCATATTAACATTGTGCTTATGTGACTAGTACGCAGGGTGTCACGCTTAAGAGTCTAAGCCCAGGACCCTGACTCCGGGATTCAAATTCTGGCTCTGCCTTCTCCTGGCTGTGTCACCTTGGTGAGGTCGACTGTCAGCACCCAGGTATTCTCATCTCTAAAATGATGATTGTAATAATAGCTCCCACCTCAGAGGGTGATTATGAGAACTAAGTCATTGATTTTATGAACATCGCTAAATCCCATCGTACAGTAATGTTACGACCATGGCCGATGTGACGAGCACCTGTGAAGGGCTGGTTTATGCTGAGCACCGTGCCAGGCGCCTTCCTCGCAGTGAGTGTTCAGAACTTCTAACAACCCCGGGGAGGCGTGCCTGCCACCTGTGCTGGTGTGCAGAGGAGGGGCCGGGGGGAATCACCCCTACAGGAGCAAATCTCGGGTCTGGGGCAGAGGTTGTGCAGAACACTACTCTTTTTATAAAGCACAGAGAAAGAGAAATACACAACACAGAACACAGAAGCAGGCACACAGTGTATCTGTGCTAGTAACATTTCATGAGCTGGGGGAGTGTGCAAGGCAGTTAGGAAAAAGGAACAAAGGCCCTTTAGGGAGGTAACAAGGGAAATATGGCTGAGAAATCAGAAACCAGATGCAAAGGTTTGGGAAATCAAAAAGGAGGCAGATCCCACCTGAGCCCTCACCCTCTGCAGGTGATTAAGGACAGAACTTCCAAACCGTCACCCTTTCAACCCACCCCAATATCAAGAACTGGCAGGGAAAACCACACTTTCCACAATGACCCTGGAAGAAATGAGCCCAACAGCCAAGAAATCACTTTGAACTTGTTAGAAGAAGGGCCCTGTGCAAACCTAGAACCTGCTGGTTTTTCTTAGCACTGAAGGTACAGTCCCAGCTTGTCTTGGGAATTGAATACCAAAGCTTTTCTTTGGACTGTGAAAGGACAGGTGAGCACAGCCCTAGAGGGCAGGGAGCATAGCTCTGGGGAGGCAGGGAGTACAGCACAGCCCTCGGGGGGCAGAGAGAGAGCACAGCCCTCAGGGGGCAGGGAGCACAGCCTGGGGGGTAGGGAGCACAGACCTGGGGGCAGGGAGCACAGACCTGGGGGGCAGAGAGCACAGCCCGGGTTGGGGAAGAGAGCACAGCCCTTGGGGGGAGGTAAAGACCACAGCCCTGGGGGGCAGGGAGCACAGCCCTGGGGGGCAGAACCACATACTACTGCCCCCTCTCCGTGGGAAGCCGAGAGCCAGCCAATGGGATCAGGGAATTCAGGCCCTGGCTACCCTCCAATGTCTAGGGAAAGTCTGATGGGGCTAAATCCTCCCAGAAACACTCCCCAAAGGACAGGAAGTCTTCCCTCTCTGTCGCCTGAGCACCTAACCTCTGGGCATCGAGTCTCTCATTAGAAGCAATGGTGCCCTGTGAGCTGGCAGGCTGCAGCAGCCACCGGGAAGAGAGAAGGGAACTCCACTGGAGCCACCACAATGACAATGACAGTCCCCAAACAACCGACCACCCACCCTACCCCTATATGTGTGAACAAAACCAGTCAGTAGAGGTAAGAATTAACCTGGAACTTAACTTACGGGCACCTTTTTATGATTTGCTAAGCAATTTCACATCCATCACAGCCGTGAGACATCATCGCTGTCAATATTATCATAATTAGGAAAGGCGGGGATGAGGCAGAACAGAGCCTCAACTAGAAACATCCACTGTATTCCCTAGAGGAACCCCACAGACCAGAGATTTGCACAGTTTTTGGCTATGACTAAATTTGTAAACAGGTACAAGCACAAAAGTGGATGTCAAACTGAAATCAACCTTGTCCTTAATATGGACCACAGCCTTCGATATTTCCTACTGTGGTTTAGTGTCAACGATTTGCAAGGGTGCTCAGGAAAGCCAAGAGCTGAAAGTCACCGTCAAAGGCCATGTTACTCTTCAGGACCGGGAGGCATCGGAATCAGGCTCTGGGGTTCCAAGCTCCGACAATCACTGCTGTGCAGATTTCAGCCAACTTGCTTCGCTTCTCTGATCCTGATTTTCCTCAGCAGCAAGGTGTCTGTAGTGCCCGGCCCCAAGGATGGCTTTGAACATTAAATGAAATAATGCTTATTTCTTTTTTCTTTTTCTTGGCACATGCCTGGCATATGGTAAGCACATCACCGCGTGTTAATTGTCAGCACTATTACTGTTGCTACTGTGGTGTTTTTTCCTTTAAAGAACTTAGAAGGTAATGTGTGCATCGAATTGTGGGCATCTGGGACCTCAAGCCTGGATAAAGCAAGGGTGGAAATAAAGCCAGGCCCTGAGAGAGAGGGAGAGTGCTGAGTCCAGAGCAGGGAGGAAGAGCACAGCCCAAACCACGAGAGACCAGGCCAGCCGTCCCAGGGTGGGGGCCGGACGGGGGTTACTCCTACACCAGGCTGCGTTGTGTGAGAGAGTGAGCGAGCAAGGGACGAACAGGAAGATTGAGAGAAAGAGGTAGAGGCTAAGAATATTTGGTCTCAATATTTTCCCTTTCTTGTGGAAGGGCTCATTTGTTTATAGATTGCAGTCAGTGGCAAACAAACTCCAGAAGGGACCGCTGTGGCCCAGGCCACCCTAGAAGCTTGTGAGGCATGAACGGAAAATTATACACTTGGTTTTCTGAGCACCAACTTGTGTCCAAGGATGATCTTAAATACTGCGGGCACAGTTTACCCAGCTTCTGACTCAGGCTGTGTTTAGTGAGCAGCGAAAATCATTGGTGAACTGGAACCAGCAGCCCAGATTGCCTGAAAATCACTGTGGCTGGGCCGGCAGCTGCCTGCTGCCCCTCCAGGAAATACAGAGAGTGAAATGCCTGCACTGGAAGGGCCTTTGGCTTTGCAGAGAGGGGAAAACTGAGACCCAGAAAGGGGAAGGAACTTGCTCAAGGTCACAGCAAGTTACCGGCAGAACCACAATGGGGATCTTGAGGGGCTCGTCTACAAATAAGTAAGAACACTATAACCTAAAAACATTGATTGTTTGATTAATAGAAAGAAATATTTGATTAATATTAATTAAGTATTAACATTGATTTGATATTAATATCAAAAATATTAATTTAATTTAAACAATTTTAAAAAAGAAAAAAATGGGAATCTTTGTTAACAGACTGCCAGTCTAGAATGTTCCTACCACAGTCCCAACGGCAACAGTAAAAGTATTATCAATACAATAAACACACAGGAAATACCTGTCCACCAGAAGCCATGCACAGTGTGTTATATGAGTGAAGTCACTTGTTTGTCACGACAACCTGATAAGATAGGAGCTCTTATCACCCCCACTTTACAGCTGAGGAGACCATGGCACAGAGAGGGCATGCAACTGGCCCAAGATGGCACAGCCAGGAAGTCCCACCTGTTACCCTCTCAATTTCATCAGCCCACAGCTGCCTGCTCCCCTACCCAACCCCATTCCCAGAGAACCCAGTTGGTCTTTTCCTGGCTCCAATGTCAAGGAACCTAGGCTAAGGGTGTGGACAGGGTGCAGAGGAAAGCCGGAAAGGCCAGGGTCTCACTCTGCAGAGCTGAGTGCTCTCTGAACAGCGGAGTGAAGCCAATCGCCCAGCGACCTCCTGGCTGCTGTCGCTGGGCTCGGAAAGGCTCAGTTAAACGGGCACCTGGGCGCAGCTCCGGGACTTACTGGGAAGTCATTACTAATCACTTTGTGCCTATCTAGAAAACTCCATTTTGAATCAGGTGTCACCTTAGACAGGAAAGCCTTTGTTTAATTTGGGTTATCTGGGTGGCAGCTGGTTTTGGTTTTTAACTTCACTTTACCCTTTCTTATAGCTGTAGGTAATCTTTCTTTCTATAGACACACAGCCACATTCATGGGCCGGGCTTTGCCACGATCGCCTGTCAGGAGGAAGGTGGACTCGTCACACGCTCTCCCCTCAAAGCTCACTCAGGCAGAGGGTGGCTGACCCCTCCAGAGGGGACTAGAAGATGATGTTTCAGAACAGTACAGGGAGAGCAAAAACAGAAGGAGAAGGAGGCCAGGGATGGACGGGAGTGTAGTGGTCAATGACGTCCCCGGCCTTGCTGTTTAACCCGGCCACCCAGGAGGCAGACAGAAGTACAAAGTTCTTTGGGCGTCAGGCTTCAGAGTCAGACACCTAAGCTCAAATTTTGCCTGATTCCCTTAATAGAAATGAGCCTCTTCGGGAGTCATGTAACCTCTCTAAGCCTCAGTTTTCTTGGCAAAATGGGAGTATTATCACCATGAGATTATTACAAAGAAACAAAGGATGTAACTTGAACACAGTGCCTTGGGCACCAGGACACTTAACAGATGTTAGGCGTCGTCCTTTGCAAGAATGTGGATGAAACATCATGCTGAGTGAAAGAAGCCAGCCACAACGGAGAACCTGCTTCCCTTGATATCCACGGCTGCCTCTGAGGTGGAGATGGGGACGGAGAGACAGGACAGGGGACGCAACGGCCCTTCCTAGGATGGAATTGATCTATCTTGATAGAGATGAGCACGTGTCTCATAAAACTCTCTGAACAATTGTTTGAAAGTGGAAGATCGTCATGACAAAAACACTGAACCGCATGCTTAAGATCTGAAAATACTAATGGATATAAATTATACCCCATTTGCAAATTACCAGTAAAAACACAATTATTATTCTATGTGCGTAACATTTTTGTTCCAATGCAACTTTTTTTTTAACTTGTAAAGAACAGAAATTTATTTCTTGCAGTCATGGAGGCTGGGAAATTGAAGTCCAAGGTGCTGGCATTTGGCATTTGGTGTTTAGCGAGGGCCTTCTTGCCGCACAGCCCGAGGGGAGCAATGCTGGGTCCTCACACGGCTGCAGGGCCTCTGTGGAAAGGGCCCGGATCCCACTCACGAAGGAGGAGCCCTCGCGACGTAACGACCTCTTCAAGGCCCCATCTCTCAATCTCAGACTGGCCATTAAGCTTCCACACCTGAATTTGGGGGAGGGCACGTTTAAACCCTAACACACAGCATGCTGAGAGGGTCAAGACCCTGGAAGGACCAGCTGGCCGGCTGTGCTGTCCTCGAGGGAGTGTGGATGAAGAGTGCTCAGAGCCGAGTTTCAGAAGAGCAACATCAGAACACTGGGGGCTGATTGGGGACGGAAGCACCAGGGCTTATCATGGTCCAGGGAGAAGGCAGGGAGGCCTGGGCACAGGGTTTCCCTGCTTTCCATGTGGCCCAAAGCCATCGTCTGAGCACCTGTGCTTGTCTCCGACACCCGTCTGATGAACTCACATGAGCACCTGTGCATGCCTCCTGCCCCCGTCTGACTGAGCTCACATGAGCACCTGTGCGTGTCTCCAGCACCCGTCTGATGAACTCACATGAGCACCTGTGTGTGTCTCCGACACCCGTCTGATGAACTCACATGAGCACCTGTGTGTGCCTCCTGCCCCCGTCTGACTGAGCTCACATGAGCACCTGTGCGTGTCTCCAGCACCCGTCTGACTGAGCTCACATGAGCACCTGTGCGTGTCTCCGACACCCGTCTGATGAACTCACATGAGCACCTGTGTGTGCCTCCTGCCCCCGTCTGACTGAGCTCACATGAGCACCTGTGCATGCCTCCTGCCCCCGTCTGACTGAGCTCACATGAGCACCTGTGTGTGTCTCCAGCACCCGTCTGACTGAGCTCACATGAGCACCTGTGCGTGTCTCCGACACCCGTCTGACTGAGCTCACATGAGCACCTGTGTGTGTCTCCAGCACCCGTCTGACTGAGCTCACATGAGCACCTGTGTGTGTCTCCAGCACCCGTCTGATGAACTCACATGAGCACCTGTGTGTGTCTCCAGCCCCCGTCTGATGAACTCACATGAGCACCTGCGCGTGTCTCCGGCCCCCGTCTGATGAACTCACATGAGCACCTGTGCGTGTCTCCAACACCCGTCTGATGAACTCACATGA
>CAUYON010046234.1:0-24214 GCA_963573935.1 Arctocebus calabarensis
ACAGAGCCTCAAGCTGTCACCCTGGATAGAGTGCTGTGGCATCACAGTTCACAGCAACCTCCAATTCCTGGGCTCAAGCGAGTCTCCTGCCTCCGCCTCCCAAGTAGCTGGGACTACAGGCGCCCACCACAATGCCCGGTCATTTTTTTTGGGGGGGGTGTTGCAACTGTTGTTGTTTGGTGGGCCTGGGCTGGATTTGAACCCACCAGCTCAGGTGCACGTGGTTGGTGCCTTAGCCCTTTGAGCTACAAGCACCAAGCCTTCTGTTTTGTTTTTTTTTTTTAAATAGTAGCCATCCTAATAGGTATAAGATGGTATCTCATTGTGGTTTTGATTGCACTTCCCTAGTGATTAGTGATGTTGAGCATTTTTTCTTGTGCTTGTTGACCCTTGAGTCATTCTTTCATTAAAAATACTTACAAAGGCTCGGTGCCTGTGGCTCAATGGGCTAAAGCGCCAGCCACGTACACCTGAGCTGGCGGGTTCGAATCCAGCCCAGGCCCGCCAAACAACAATGTCGGCTAAAACCAAAAAATGGCCGGGCGTTGTGGTGGGCACCTGTAGTCCCAGCTACTTGGGAGGTGGAGGCAGGAGACTCACTTAAGCCCAGGAATTGGAGGTTGCTGTGAGCTGTGAAGCCACAGCACTCTATCCAGGGTGACAGCTTGAGGCTCTGTCTCAAAAAAAAAAATACTTATGAAGCATTTAGTTTGTGTTAGGCATTGTTCTAGATGCTGATATCACAGTGGTGATCAGACCAGTTGCTTACACCATGATGTGTATTGGGTTCTGCTTCCATCATCCATCAGTTGTGAATAGATGAATCCTTTCTGGGCCTCAGTTTCTATATCTGGGGAATGGGTATCCTATATGACTACTATCAACTGAGACCTTGTATTCTAGGCGAAGTGCTAAATCTCTTTACCTGGATCCAATCCTCATAACAACTCTGTGAATTGGGTCCTATCATCTACTTTTTATAGAGCAGGGACTGAAGTAAGTTGGCTTACATAGTGCCAGCAAGGGTCCAGAATAAGGAATTGAAGACACCCCAAAACCTAAAATTTGGCCACCAGATGACACCAACAACACTGTCTGTTCGTGGGACTCTTGAGAACATTGAAAGAGTTAATCTACCTGAGAGCACGTAACACATGTTAGATCTTAGTGGTTTTACTTACTGTCTTTTGGTCATTCTTCCCATTTCTCTTTGTCCCCATTCTTTCCCTTGCTTTCCCTTTTCCTCTCATGGTCTGCTTCTGATCTCCTCCTGCTACCCTTATATTCATTCATTATTTCATTCATTCATTCAACATCCATCTCTTGAGGCCTCCTGTGTGCCAGGTCTCCTACCAGGCAATGCTAGGGACCCAGAGAGGGATTGGACTCCCATCCCTTACCCCCCTTCCAGGAACTACCAGCTTGCTGAGGACAAAGAAGATCATAAATCAACCTGATGCATGTCCTAAAGGGCACCCCAGGACAGGAAACTGATCCAACTCTGGTGGGAGGTGTGTGTGTGTGTGTGTATGTGTGTGTGTGCGTGTGTGTGTAGTGTGGTGTGGTGTATGTATGTGTATCTAGGGAAAGCTTCCTCAAGAAGGTGTCCCCTGAGCTGCCCACTGCAGGGTAAGTATCACATCAGCAAAGAATGTGAGTGCAATGTTCCGCAGAAGGGGCAAAGGCCTGGGATTGGAGGGAGCTTGGAGAGTTGAGGAAACTGAATATTTTGTATTTGGATTAATATTTATTTTCTCTCAGTGATGTGCTAGAGGTAGTAAAACAGAGACTGTCCCCACAGACCTTAGGAAGGGGTTTGGGAAATGAGGAAGGAGATGAGACTGCATGACCTTTAGAAGCTACTCCAGGCCCTTACTCGCTTCTGGTTGCTTCAGCCTCTGCATCTTTTTGCAGAGGAGTCCGTAGCATTCAGTGCGGAAAGAGACTAGGAATCTCTCTCGATACAGGACTAAGAAGACTACAACTCCCATGATCCACTGGGACTGGTCTACAGTTGGGCTCATACGAGGATTTCATAAAGCCTCATGGGAAGTGTAGTCATCGCCCTCCGCAGCCTTTTCCCTGTTTTCCCACGCACTTTGACTTCTCAACAAGTTTAGAGCTGAAAGGTTCCTTGACTTTGTTGACCACTTTTCTTATAGCAAGGGAAGTTGAAGCCCAAATTGGTAAAGTAACCCATCCCCAGGTTACAGGGCAAAGGTCCTTATGCCCTTGTGGTGGGTGCTGGAAGGATGTTAGTCTTGGGGCTTTTTCCTCTTTCTTTTCCTTTTATTTTTTAAACAGGTGGGGAAACTGAGACCAGAGAGGTTGAAAGTTTGTCCCAGATCTTGAGTTAGGCTCAGGAGGATGTTTTGTCTCCTAATAATCACAGAGAAGAGGTTTGGGGAAGGAGAGGGTCTTCTCCCACTGAGGGTTGCCCCGCCCCCAACTCTTAAGTCCCTACACCCACCCCCACACCGTCCTCCTCCTCCAGGATTGAAAAGAGGTGTCTGCGTGAAGATCAATCATTTCCCGGAGGACACGGACTACGACCATGACAGCGCGGAGTACCTACTCCGTACGTGAAGGTCCGGGACAGATGAGGGAGGTGGCGGGGTGGGGGTGGGGGGACAGAAAAGGGCCTGGGACCCCAGCACTTGGATCAACACGAAGAGGTTAGCTTCTTAGCCAATCCCAGTCTAGATGCTGTGATCCTCTGTCTGCCTATTGACTCAGTGGTCTCTCTCCCGCCCCCTCCTCTCACCTTGGGGCGGGCCAAGAGGCGATCCTGGGTGTTGATTGGCTGCCTGTTTCTCTTTGGCACTCGCGGCATCTCTGCGTAGTGACTGGTTGTAGATTCCAGGGCTGGGATTGGCCATTGCTTCCTGGGTCTAAGGGGCAATCTGCAACGGGGCTGGCCACTCTCGAGAGCTGGCTGGGAAAGCCTGGGTTGCGATTGGTAGCTACCCCGAGAACGCGGCAAATCCTGAATGATGATTGGCTGCGGCCTCAGCCAGATTCAGAAATCGCAAAACCTGGTTTTCTGGGGTTTGGGGGGTGGGTGGATAGGACTGCAGAGAGAGAAAATGAATGGGAAAGAGAACGAAGAAGGAGGAAGAAGGGAGGGAAGAGGAGAAAGAGCAATCCAGGAAATGAACCCAGGCTTAAAGGGCAGGGGAAGAGCAAAGAGAGAGGGAGGGAGAAAGAGAAACCTAGAAGATAAATTACGCCAGGCAGAAAAGGGAGGAGGGAGGAGAGAGAGCCAGGAAGATAGATGGGCCGGACCGCAAAGGAGGTGGTGTGGACAAGAAGAAGAGAAACTGAGAAATAGATGAAGCCAAGCAGAAAGAGAAGAGGGGGACAGGCAGGGAATTGAGAGATCCAGGGAGATAGATGAAGTGAGGCAGAAGAGGTGGGGGTGTGCAGACAGGTATTAAGGGGGCTGATAGAAAGAGGACTCTGGAGAACTTCTCAGGAGAGGAAGCAAAGGGCGAGAAAGAAATGGAGAGAAAGGGAATGGATTCATAGAGAAGTTGAGCGAAAAACAGGGAGAGTGATTTAGGGAAATAAAGAGGGGGAAAATAGAGAAAGAAAGACAAGGACAAAGAAAAAGAAGGGGAAAAGATAAGACCGAAAAAAAGAGAAAAAAAATTTTTTAAATAGAGAGAGAATGGGGCAAAGAATTTAAATAACCAAACATCCAGATGGGGAAGACTAGAACTAGCGGAAAAGAAGCGGAGACAGAGCAGGCATGAGGCGCAGCGGGACTGTGGAAGGGGAGAGAGGGGCACAGGAGGCCGCGACTGACAGCCTCGTCCCCTCGCTCTCTTCCCCCTTTTCCTTCTCTCCTGCAGGAGTTGTCCGGGCCTCCAGCATCTTTCCCATCCTTAGCGCCATCCTGCTGCTGCTTGGGGGTGTGTGCGTGGCGGCCTCTCGCGTCTACAAGTCTAAGAGGAACATCATTCTGGGCGCCGGGATCCTGTTCGTGGCAGCAGGTGAGAGGCAGAGGGAGGGGGCAGCATGTGTGTGTGTGTGTGTGTGTGTGCGCGTGTCTGTCTGTCTGTCTGCGAAGCGACCCTGTCCCAAGCAACCCCCGGGGCCCGGAGCCTTCCAAGGCTCTTCCCTGCTCCATCGCCACGGGCTGGGTAAGGTAGGTGCGGTCTCCGCGCTCTCTTCAGAGGACTGAACCCGCACAGACAGGTGTTCGGCGCTTAATCGAGCTCAGGTTCCTAAGCCTGCAGTCCTGGAGACGGAAGGGGAGGAGCTTGAAAGAGGCGGCGGGACCTAGAGACTAAATAGGCGTCTCGAGGTTCGAGAGGCGGGGATGGGCATCGGGAGGCGGGGCTAGAGGAGGGAGAAAGTGTTTAGAAAGCGGAAGGGGGGAGGAGGGAGCCTACCGTTAGGGGTGCGTCCTTGTAGACACTGGGGATCCAAGAAAGGGCAAGCCAGGGAGTCTGAGAGGGCATGTGCCAGAGGCTAAGCAAAGAAGGGGCGATGCCTGGAAAAGTCAGAGGGAAAGAAGTTATGTGTTAAGGACACGGAGAATCAACCTGGCTGAATGCAGAGGCGGACCAAAACCAGAGCCTTAAGAGCTAGGGCCTAGACTAACAGAGCTAGGACTCAAGGCCCAAGGGGTATGTCTTTAAGGGGTAAGATCCCCTTTCTACTCTAAATGGAGAGGACTGGCAAATTCCAGGGGGCAGAGCTTTTTTGAAAGGGTGGCATACAGACCAGAGGGAGGAATTCTCTTGTTTAAAGATCAGGGTGTGCTTTGGGATGGCTTTAGTTCTGCTAGGGCGGGGCTTAGAGGACCTGAAAGGCAGGCCTAACTGGAAGAGCGACGGGGGAGGAGCCTGGCCTAGACCTGGAGGTGGTGCCTAGGACAGAAGGGGAGAGGGACCTGATTTATTAAGAGCAAATTTAGACCAGCAGGGGAGGATCTAGACTAGACACCCAGGCTGGGATTACTTCATGAACCGAGACTTCAGATCAGCTATTGGTAGGACCCAGGGCGTCAGAATGTGATTATGCTATGAGCAGAGTTCAAAGGATCAGAGAGGCGGGGCCTGAGGAAAATCCAGTTACAAAGTTAGACCAATCAGGCTGAAACCATCCCATCAAGGGTGTCTTTTGAACCAGTCAGGGCACGGCCTGGACTAGCTGAGGATGGGGTTTAGGCCATCTAGGAGTGGGGCCTGGACCACTAGGTGCTTCTGTCTTAGCTAACTAGAGTGGGGCCTAGGCCATTTGGAGGTAGAGCCCAGACCATCTTGGGGTGAGTCCTAGGCCCTCTCTGGCAGGGTTTTTAGAGCAGCAGCGATGGGGCCTAATTTGTTTGGGGGTGGAGTTTAGGCTATCTAAGGTGGGATTATTTGAGCCAGCTAGGGTCTAGACAATGCAGGGCAGGGCATGGACTAGCTGAGAAAGTTTTGACCATCTAGGACAGGGCTTGAGCCAGCCACGCTCTGGATGCCCAGTCTGGTGGCTGGCCCATTTGAGGAGGGCCCTGGAGAACCTGGAGCTGGAGTTTACACCAATAGGGAGTGGATCCCAGACCATGTGAGGGAGTTTAGAACAGCCAGGGCTGGATTTAGACCAGCAGAGGTGGGACTTGAGCTAGTTTGGAGTGGAGGGTTGGAGAACCTGTGGTCTTGGGGCCACATGTGGCCTTCAGGATCCTTGAATGCGGCTTTTTGAGCAAATCCAAATTGGTTCTGTGAAGTTTGGATTTGGTCGGTCGAGGGGCTGCACTCAGGGATCTGGAAGGCAACATGGTCGCAGGTTCCCCAGGCCACTTGGAGTGGAAGTTAGACCGGCCGGGGCCTGGCCCATCCAGACTAGGGTCTAGCCCATTCGGGGCGGGGCTTGGGTCACCTGGGGGGTGAATCTTAGACCAGAGGGGTGAGGGTGGGGCCCTGGCCGGGCGTGGCCTCGAGGCTCCCGTCTGAACGTCCCGCCTAGGCCTGAGCAACATCATCGGCGTGATCGTGTACATCTCGGCCAACGCGGGCGAGCCGGGCCCGAAGCGGGACGAGGAGAAGAAAAACCACTACTCCTACGGCTGGTCCTTCTACTTTGGCGGGCTGTCGTTCATCCTGGCCGAGGTGATCGGCGTGCTCGCGGTCAACATCTACATCGAGCGAAGCCGCGAGGCGCACTGCCAGTCTCGCTCGGACCTGCTCAAGGCCGGCGGGGGCGCAGGCGGCAGTGGCGGGAGCGGCCCCTCGGCCATCCTCCGTCTGCCCAGTTACCGCTTCCGCTACCGCCGCCGCTCCCGCTCTAGCTCCCGCTCCAGCGAGCCGTCGCCGTCGCGGGACGCGTCTCCCGGCGGCCCCGGGGGCCCCGGCTTCGCCTCTACGGACATTTCCATGTACACGCTCAGCCGCGACCCGTCCAAGGGCAGCGTGGCCGCGGGGCTGGCGGGGGCCGGCGGCGGCGGCGCAGGGGCCTACGGCGGCGCAGCAGGGGGCGCCGGGGGCGGCGGCGGCGGGGCAGGCGCAGAGCGGGACCGCGGGGGGGCGTCCGGCTTCCTCACGCTGCACAACACCTTCCCCAAGGAGGCGGGCGGGGGTGTGACGGTCACGGTCACCGGGCCGCCTGCCGCGCCCGCGCCTCCTGCACCCTCCGCACCCTCCGCGCCTGCCCCCGGGACCCTGGCCAAGGAGGCCGCCGCCTCCAACACCAACACGCTCAACAGGAAAACCACGCCGGTGTAGGAGCGCGGCGCGGGGAGCTGGGGGGCGTGTCCGGGGCGCGTGCGCGGGCGCGCGTGCATCGAAGCTACCGGGTCGGGGGCGCCCCCGCTCTTCCCCGTGAGCGCGCTGGAGACTGCTTGGCCCTGCCCCCGCACCCCGTCCCCGCCCTCGGGCGTGGGGGAGAGCCCCCCACCCTCCGAAGCAGGGACCCGAGTGAGGGGGAAGGGAAGGAAGGAGGCCTTTGTGAGGGAGCGTCGTGTTTTATTTTTCTGTGGGATTTAGGGGGAGGGGGGAGGGCCATGGTGTTTTTTGCAGTTTTGAGATGTTTTCTTTTTAATGTTTTGCTGTGTGCATGTGGGGGCGGGGCGGGGGAGGGGAGGGAGGGACTCCCAGCCCAGCCCAACTCCTGGAGAGGGACCCATAACACACCAATCTATGTTACACCTACAAACTCCGTACAGGCTCTATATAAAGAGACCGAAGGAGTAAGAGAAGGGATGTACAAAGGCGGAGAGAAATGGGACGGACGCAGGCATTCATTCATTTTCTCCCCATTCATTATTCCACAAGGATTTATTAAGCACCTGCTGTGTACCAGGTGTTGATACACGAGCAGGCCCTGGGGAAGGGGTCATAAACATAGGCACAGAAAGAGTCTCATTCATTCATTACTGCCAATTTGTGTGCTTAAATGCTAGGCATGGCGCCGAGTGCTGAGCATACAGAAAGGAGGAAAACAGACTTCCTAACATCTTCAGAGTTTACATCTTGTAGGTGAGACAGGCATTAATCAGAGTCATGTACATACACAATAAGTTACAGTTAGGATATAGGAGAAACCTGAGATAGTATGAAATGCTCCATCAGAGGAGCTTGACCCAGTTTAGAGGACATGATTTTAGCTGACACTGGAAGGATGAGAAGGAACCTGCCAGGTGGAGCTGGGGGTGGAGAAGTACTGCCAGCAAAGCAGCTGATGCAAAGGCCCTGGGGGCAGGAAAGCTTCCAGAGAAGTGTAAGGAGCCTGGTGTGCCTGCAACAAGATGAGGCTGAAGACACAGACTGGGCCAATTAGTACAGGGGCTTGTAGGTTAGGTCAGGAGTTTACATTTTATTCTAAGGGTGGCAGGTACTGTGGAATGAGTTGAAGCAGGAGTGTAATGTGAATGGTGCTCAAAGAGAACAGAACCCAGAGACTAAGAGGCAGGGACACACTGACATACAGCATCATACACAGGCTCTGGCCCTTGAAATGCACTGCTCTACCAGGCGGCACATTCTTACACAAATACCGAAGCACAGGGATGGTGTCTGGTGTGCAGGAGAAGCCCTGAAACTTAGAGACTTATGTTTCATTCATTCGTTAATTCAGCTGTTCACCCATGAACATTTCTGAGCATCTGCTAATGTACCAGGCAATGTTAGGCTCTAGATCCCTGGAGGTATAACAGCCCCTGCTCCCAAGGAGTTTGTAGGCATCAAAAACTGCAGTACAGGGCGATGCCTGCGGCTCATTGAGTGGGGGGCCAGCCCCATATACTGAAGGTGGAGGGTTCAAATCTGGCCTCGGCAGAACTGCAAAAACAGAAAAATAGCTGGACGTTGTGGCGGGCGCCTGTAGTCCCAGCTACTCGGGAGGCTGACGCAAGAGAATTGCCTAAGCCCAGGAGCTGGAGGTTTCTGTGAGCTGTGTGACACCACAGCACTCCACCGAGGGCAATAAAGTGAGACTCTGTCTCTACAAAACAAACAAACAAAAACTGCAGTACAGGCAGGGTAGTGAGTGATGTAGCAGTGACCACAATGGGTACCATGGAACAGAGGACAGAGTGATTAAGGGGAGTGCTCAGGGGAGGCTTCCTAGAGAATACGATGCCCAGTCTCGGTCTATTTTTTTTTTTTTTGAGACAAAGTCTCACTTTCTTGCCCCCAGTAGAATGCCTTTGTGTCATAGCTCACAGCAACCTCAAACTCTTGGACTCAAGCAGTCCTCTTTCCTCAGCCTCCCAAGTAGCTGGGACTACAGGCAACCTCCACAATGCCTGGCTATTTTTTTTTTTTTTAAGAGATGGGGTCTTGCTCTTGCTCAGGCTAGTCACCAACTCATGAGCTCAAGTGATCCACCCCCTTCAGCCTCCCAAAGTGCTGGCATTACAGGCATGAGCCACCAGTCTGAGTCTCAAAAGGATGAGTAGATGTTTGCCAGGTGAGGAAGGGGAGGGGAAGTGAAATCATGTGGCCTATTAGGGACAGTGCTAATAGACCTGGGATGCTGATGTACAGGGTAGGGGTGGGATGGGAGGCTGGAGAAATAGCTGTAAGCCAGAGTCTGAAAGTACAGAGGGATTTGATCTTGATTCTAAGGGCATCAGGGCAGGATGGCAACTAGCAACTAGGATGAGCTCAGCAGAAGCTGGGAGTTAATCGATTTCCTTCCTTCCTTCTAGTCTACCTCTATTTCCCAGGCTAGAGTTCCATGGCATCAGCCCAGATCTTAGCAATCTCAAACTCCTGGCCTCCAGCAATCCTGCCTCAGCTTCCTCCTGCTCCCTGCCACAGCGACCCCTGTGGGTGGAGGGTGGGCAATACCCGGTACAAATTTTCACTGTCCCTGTTACCAACAAACAATCCTGGAAAGCTGTTAAAAATCTCCCTAGAAGGCCTGGGACTCATGGTTACAAAGTAACATTATTAATCAGCATGTTTCTTTTTTCTTTTTGAAACAAAGAAATCCCACCCTGTCTCCCTGGGTGGTGTGCGATGGGGTCATCATAACTCAGCAACCTCAATCTCTTGAACTCAAGCAATGCTCCTGCCTCAGCCTCTCCAGTAGCTGGAACTACAGGTGCCCACTACAATGCCTGGCTAATTTTTCTATGTTTAGTAGAGATGAGATCTTGCTGTTACTCAGACTGGTCTTGAATTCCTAAGCTCAAGGGATCCTCCCACCTTGGCCTCCCAGGGTGCTGCGATTACAGGCGAGTGAGCCACCGCTTCTTGGCATTGTATAGATGATCTTGATCCTGCCCTGTCCTCAAGGGGCTCCCAATCTGGTAAGAAGACCCCACACAAACACAGAGCAGAGGAGGAACTGGGTAGGAATGGTGCCCTCCTGAAAGGGGGTCCACTAGCTTTCATCTTGAGACTTGAAAAGGCAAGGAAGCATAGGGGGCTGAATCAAGGAGAGATGGAATCAGAGCCATAAGCTCCAAATTTCCTTCTGGGCTCATGTGGAAAGATCAGGAAGGGGAAGAGAACAGAGGTCAGTGGCCTGGGGGGAGTTCCAAGGACTGATGCTGGAAACTGTAGGGAGAAGACTACAAATGAGTGAGATGGAGAACCAGGAGTAAGAGAAGGCATGGGAGTTAAAAGAAGACAAATTTGGTGGGGTATCTTTGCTGGAGGAGGGAAACAGAATTGGTTAATGGAGAATAAATTCTAGCATCCAAAGGCCAAACCTGGGGACAATACAAAACAGACAAGGCCCAATAGGAGAGACATGGAGGGTGGGCAGGAAAAAGAGAGAGTTTGGGAGCAGGGGCTAGCAGAAGAGAACAAAACTAGTTGAGTCACGGAAACAGAGCAAAAGTCAAAGACTTAGGAAGGTGATCCAGACAGGAAATAAAGATCAAGAGAGAGACAAAAAGATGCACGAATGGGAGAAGCCTCCGATACTGACAATCAAAAACAAAACCACAGAGCTAGATAAACCAGAGAGAGATTCAGACAGATGCCCAAAAAGAAGTGTAGGGACTCAGAAATAAGTATAGGATTGAGGAATTATCCATGTTTTGTTTTCTTTTGTTTCTCAGTATTCAAAAAATAGTTTTCGAGTGCCAATCTGTTCTAGACCCAGTCCAAGCACAAGTAATGTGGTGGTGAACACACAGAAAGGTTCCTGCTCTCCTGGAACTCACAGGAGAGACAAATGATAAAAAGATCATTTCAGTGATTGAAAATGCTTTAAACATTAAGCAGGGCAACTTTAGATAAGGTGCTTCAAGAAGACCTGACTGCACAGGTCAGGGAGACAGATGGTAAGAAGGAAAGGGAGGTGAGAAAAACTGGGGACAAGCATTCCACTCACCAGAAGGGGCAGAAAGGCCTTGAGGAATAACAGAGGAGGGCCATGTGGTGAGCAGCGAGCACAGGAGGATGAGGGTGTGAACTGAAGCAGCAGCGTGGGCTGGCCTAGTAGGACCCCCTGGTATCCCTGGGAAGAAATCGGAATTTTATTCTAGATCCAAAGGGAAGCCCTTTAAAGGGTTTTAAATGTAGGCATGCTGAGATCATGTTTTTATTTAAACAAAATAACAGAATCCCTTCGCTGTGCTGAGAATAGTCAGAAGTGGAAGCAAGGAGTTAGGGGATTGTCCTAAGGGTTAGGGTGTTGTCCTCATCTACTCGACGCTGCAGTTGGCCTAGACCAAGGTGCAGTTAGTGAGAGGGAGGGAAATGGAAGTCCTGCTGTACAATTTTGGAGGTAGAGTCTGCAGTGGTGGTGATTTGGGTGCTGGAGGAGAGGGAATAAGAAACCATAGTAAGAGGAAGAGAGGAATTCTTCAAATCAGGATCATGCATCTTGGGTGGGCCACTGTGTATTGTGGCCAGGAAGGGGGAAACAAGAAGCAGGACACGGTTGGGGAGAACCAACGGTTCTCTTTTGGATGTGTCAAGTTGGAGATGCCTATGAGAAATCCAAGCTTATGTATCAAGTTGCCAGCTAGCTACATAAGATGGAGCTTGGGGGAGAGGTCATGACTAGAAATATAAGTTTTGGAAATGTCAGCATATAGAAGACGTTTAAAGCCATAGGACTGGGTGAGGTGACCTAGCAGGTGAGCACAGACAGAGAAGTAAACCTGGCCAGAGGCTTGGGGACATCTGCCTGGGAGTGGAGTAGTGAAAAGGATATAATGAAGGGAGCTGAGAAAGAGTGACCAACAGAGTGACAGAGAGGGCAGGCACGGTGGCTCATGCCTGTAATCTCAGTACTCAGGGAGGCTGAAGCAGGTAGATTACTTGAGCTCAGGAGTTCGAGACCAGCCTGAGCAAGAGCAAGATCCTGTCCCCCCAAAAATAGAAAAACTGGGTGTAGTGCCCAGCATCTGTAGTCCCAGCTGAGGCGGGGGGATCCCTTGAGTCCAGGAGTTTTTTTATTTAATTTTTTTTAAATTTTTTTGGAGGTCTTTTTTTTGCCAGCGCTGGTTTTGAACCCGCCACCTCCGGCATATGGGGCCGGTGCCCTACCACTTTGAGCCACAGGTGCCGCCCGAGTCCAGGAGTGTGAGGTTGCTGTGAGCTATGACATCATAGCACTCTACCCAGGGTGACAGAGTATCTCAAAAAAAAAAAAAGAAAGAAAAGAAAGAAAAGAAAAGAAAAAAGTGAGCAAGAGGCAGGTGGAATCCAGGAGAGTCATCACAGAGGACAAGAGCACAAAAGCATTTCCAAGAGTGAACATGACCAGCTGTGCTGAAAACTAGAGAGATCCTGAGAGCAGAGTGACCACTGGGTTTGATGACATGGCCATGGCTGATGATCTTGATAAAAGGACTTTTCAGTGCAGTAGTGGAGATGCTAGAGTGAAGCAGAAAGAGCATGTGGGGGAAGACAGAGGGAAAGGGAATCTAGGCAATTTGGGGGGGGTAATTTTTTTCTCTACACAGAAAATAGAGAAAGGGAGGCATGCAAACAGAAAAATCACCAGCTAGAGAACTGCTGCACGGCCAGGATGGAGACAGACAGGTTTAGGAGGTGAAGACAAGGTCAGGGGGCAGGAAAGAGGTGATGCCCCAGGACAGGCACTGGCAGGCCCAGGGCTGCCCTGCCCAGCTCCTGTTCCTCACTGCTGCCAGCACCAGGCATGCTCTGGAGCTCCCCCTCAACAGCTGTCTAGTCCTGGGAAGACCCATTGAGGCAGAAGGAAAGAACAGGTTTTCTTCATTCATTTTCAGCAATGAACATTCATTCAGTCCTCAGAAATGTTTCCTGGAGACTTTGTGGTGTCAGGCCCTGTAAGCCTCTGCCCTGTCTATATCCATGGAGGGGAGACAGAACTGAGCAAGGTGTGCTCTGGGCAGGCGGGCACCAAGGAAACACAGCAGGTGCTGTACCTAGCTCGGGAGGGGGTGTCTGTGTGTCATCACCTCATGCCATCTGGTCATTCCTCTGCTCATTCATTCATCCCAGTCACCTGATTCACATTTTCTAAGACTGCTTGCGCACCTGGCCTTGTGCTGTGTAGTGCTGAGAATGCCAAGTCGAATTCTCCCTGCACCTGGCCTCTGCTCCAATCTGGTAGAAGAGCAGGACATGGACACAATCACATCCCAGGCAAACATGTACTCTGACAGAAAGTCCAGGGCAGGGGTGGACAGATAGGTCCAGGGTGCTCCAGAGCCCTGCTGAGGTCGGGCACCAGGCCTGCCTAGAGCAACCAAGCATGGAAGGAGTTAGAGAAAGGTGGGTTCCCACCTGGGCCATGCCCAGAAGGGCTGAGCGAGGGGGTGAGGGGTTGAAGATCAGGCCCTGCTGCCATGGCACATGGCTGTCCCCTGTCCCTTCTCCTGGGGGAGCTGAAACTGCATGGAAGGTCCCCTGGGGTGCCCCATCTAATAAACTCCGATAAAGAGGACTGCTGCTCTGGTTCCCGTTCCATTGACAGCCAGCTACCTGGGTCCTGTCCCTTCTGTCTCTTGGGGGACTGAGGACCCCAACACGGGACCAGGTTCTTCTATCCTTCAAGGCCTAGGATTCTATCCCCAGAGGCCCAGGAGTCCTCTCTGGTCCTTCTTCTCTCAGACCCAAGGACTTGGTCCCAACCCCTTCCTCCTTCAGACCCAGGCTCTCAGGCCCTGGAGCCCAGTCCCCCAGCCCATCGGCCCCCAGACCCAGGAATTGGGTCTCTAGCCCCTCCTCCTTCAATCCCAGGGGTCTGGGCGCCAGCCCCCTCTTCTCCCAGACCAGGGACCCAGGCCCCCAGCTCCTTCTCCTGGGAACCCAGCAGTTCAGGTTGGCCGACCTGCCCCCTCTCTGCGGGCTCCGTGTTCTAGTCCTGGGCTTCTCAGCCCCCACCCTTGTCCCTTACGGGAATCAGTCTCATCAGGCTTTCCAGGACCCAGCCCCAGCCCCTCCTTCTCCGTGCGGCCTCCTTCCTACCCTCTCTGTCCCCTTAAAATACCCGGGATCCCTATGACAACAGGCGCCAGGCGACAGGTGCGGGTGTTATTTACGGGTCGCGCCCAAAATAGCCCGGGCGGGTGAAGGGGGTGGGCGGATGGGGGCGAGGCCCGGAGGGCGCGGAGGGGCCAGCCCCGCGGCGGAGCAGGCGCTGGCGGCCCGGAGGCGGACGGTTTGGAGGCGTCGCGGAGCTGGGGGCTGCGCGGTGCGGAGGCAGGACAGGGAGAGGGGCCCCTGGCCAGGACACAGGGGTGGGAGGTCTGAGAGGAGAGGCTGGCCTGGAGCTGAGCCTGGAGCCGTCGGGGCCTGGCAGGCCCTGGGAGCCTGGGGGAGGTGGCCGGAGAGATCCCGAAGGGTATCAAAGCCCCTTTTTGGTCCCAGTTGTCTTTTGAACCCTGGGGGTACATTGTGCCCCTTGGTGTGAGCCCTAGTGGGGGCCCCAGGCCCTCTTCTGAGCCCCAGGGGAGACAGCGTCCTTTTCTGGACTGCACTGTGTTTCCCAGCCTCGGTAGAGACCTTCTCTGATCTCTTGTGTTAAATGGCCAGGGAGACCCCCCAATCCCTTTTCCTGAATTCCAGCCAGGACTCTGACACTGCTCTCCTGTGAAGGCTGGGGTCCCACTGCCTCTGGGAGCCCCAGAGGAAATTCCCTCTTGAGCTCCCCTGGGGGGACCTGCTGTTTCCTTTTCTGAATCCCAAGTCCCCTGTCCTCAAACTCTGAGCCTAAAGGAACCCAAGCTACCTCTCCTTTCAAACTCAAGTTCCCTTCCTGGGCACCCCAAACTCTGAGCCTTAGTGGGGTGCTCCCATCCCTTTTCCCTCAGGAAAACCAGTTTCCATTTTTTTAAAAAAATCTTTTCCAGAGCAACCCCCCAGAGCTTCTACTGGGCACTCATTCTTCCTTCTGGGAGCACAGATTGTCTGGGTCTCAGGAGGAAGGACCTTGCTTTTTCTCTGGGCCCCATTTTCTTTGCTAAGTTCTTGAGGGCCCCTCAGGCCCTCTGAACCTCAGGCGCCCCCAGCTCAGGGATCCAGTTTTGTCTTTTCTAAATCCCAGAGGCGACCTCAACTTTCCCAACCGAAGTTCCAGGGTGGACCCGGTCGGACTTTGCTCTTTAATAGTTCTCTGGGCCTCAGCCCCTCCGGCGCCCAGGACTCCTGCTGTGTTCTGCCTGCTCTGAGTTGTTTCAGCTCAGCCGGCGGGCCGCGAGGATGATGATGTGGTCCAACTTCTTCATGCAAGAGGAGAGTCGGCGGCGGGGGGCCGCGAGCCGGCGGCGGGCTCGCGGGCAGCAGGGGTCGGAGCTGACGCCCGAGCGCGAGGGGAAGATCAAGCTGGCGCTGCTGCTGGCCACCGTGGGCGCCACGCTGGCAGTTCTGTCCGTGGGCACCGAGTTCTGGGTGGAGCTCAACACCTACAAGGCCAACGGCAGCGCCGTCTGCGATGCCGCCCACCTGGGGCTGTGGAAGGTGTGCACCAAACGACTGTGGCAGGCCGACGTGCCCGCGGGCAGGGAGACCTGCGGCCCCGCGGAGCTGCCCGGAGGTGAGAGGCCGCCGCCCCGAGCCAGGGCTTGTGTCCCGCAAGCAGACAGAGTGTGAGAAAGGGGCCAGTGTCTCAGAAAACTGCACCCCAGAAACTGCCCATGAAAGAGACCTGGCATCCCCAGAAAGAGCCCACATCAGCCTCTGATCCCATAAACAGGGGAGAGAGAGAGGTTGAGCCCCAGACCCAGCTGAGCCCTGAGTTCTTACCCCCAGAGAACTTCACAGCTTGCCTTCCCAAGACCAGTCTGTGCCCCAGCCAGCCTGTTCCCTCAGCAAACCTGTGCCTGCATGTCACCTGTGCCCTAGAACTTGCAATCAGCCATGGCCCCTGCCCTGGGTATGGCTGTAGCCCTAGACTAGCGTAAACTACCAGGTCATCCTGCATCCCCATCCAGCATCCTGTGACCTTAAGCCAGGCTGTATCCCTCCATTCTGTGCTGCCAAAGAAAGCCTGGGCCCCAAGACCATGCTATGCCCCCCCCACTATCCTGTACCCCCCCAGACCAGCCTGTGTCTTAATTATAGCCTCTGTCCTCAGACTAACTTGTACCCTGAGACCAGTCTATGCTCCCAGATCATTCTATGACCCCCAAAGCCCCTTCTGCCAAACACAGCCGGTGTTCCCAGGTACTCCTGGGTCCTCCTAAACCAGCCAGTAGCTCCAGACAGCCGATGTCCCTAGATAAACCTTGCTGTGTCCCTAGACCCAATTTGCTCTTCCAATACAGCTGGCACTTTCAGACAGCCTGTGCCCACACCAGATGGCCTACATCCCCCAGAAACTTCTGCACCCCCTGAGGCAGCCTGTGCCCCAGGGAGACAGTCTGGGCTCCTGCAGCCAGCTTGTACTTCCACCCTGGAGACAGTCTGCACTCCCACCCTGTGAGCCCTGGGGACATAGACCAGCTTAAGGCTCACTCATAAGTAGAATCTCTGCCTGTTCCCACCCATTGATTCCACTAAATGACACTCTCACTAGCGACCTCCCAGATCCCAGAGCAGACCTTCTGCCTCCTGGAAATGCTCTTCTTCATTTCCCTATTCCTCTTGTCTCTAAACATCCAGGCTGGACATCTCAACCCTTCTCATTTTCTTTTACGGATGCCCCCACGGCCCTCACTTTCTTGTACCCCTGGCTTTGCTGGAGAGATAGCCCATAATCCAATAGGACACGCCATGCCTTGTACTTTCACCAGTGGAACATTCTATACCCCTTGGGAACTGGATGACATCTCATTCTATCTCTACTGACCCAAGGAAAGTATCTGACACCCTCAGAGCCTATCCAAGCTGTCATCTATTTGATCACCCATATGAGATGTCTTATCATTCTTTTCTCTCCAAAGAATGTCCTATAATCTTCAGTACTTCTCGGAGAATATTTCCTGTTTTTCTGGGATCCAGATGGAGTTTCTCTCATTCTTCACTTCTCCAGATGTGATGTCTTGCATCATAGGGCCCCAGAGGGCGTGTTCCAGGTCCTTGGTGACACCAAAGGTGCCAGGCACCCCTTGCTGCCTGAGCTACTCATGAAACGTCCACTTGGACTCTCAGAAATACTTCGCTGCTAAAGATGGGCTAGTTTTTGCCCTTTGGGATCCCAAATTTTGTAGGATAGATGACCTGATAATAAAAATATTAGATGTCTATGTAGTGCTCGGTTCTATTCTAAACGCTTTAACTAATTAACCATCATGGCAACCCCATGAGTAGTTATTATGAATAACCCCCAATCTACAGAAGAGAAAAATGAGGAGAAAGAAATTACAGTCCCTTGGTCTATATACCTATGCTGCTTGTATGGGATTTGAGCCCTTGATTGTCTTTGTTCTTAACAGCTACATTACATCACATCTCACTAGTCCATAAAGAGGACCCAGAGTTTCTTGCTGCACTGGAGGAGAATTTCCATCCCACCTCACTGCATAATGTGGAGTCCTTCACATCTCTTGCTGGCCTTTCTATTGGTCAGAAAGGAGTTCATTCTCCTCATAAGGCTATTACTGTCACCCTACAATCCCAGCCTCTCAGAGGACATCTCACAATCTTCGTTATCTCAGAGACAGCCCACACTTCCCACTGCCCATCAGAAGACATTCCCTCTCTCCCTTGGCTTCAAGAGGGCTGACCCATACTCTGTACTTCTCTAGATGAGATATGCCATATCCTTTGGGGGTCAAGAGACAGGATGTCCTAAATCATTAGTAGCCAAAATGGGATGGCAGATACCCCATCCTGTCCCAGAAGGGACTTCACACTTCCTTTGTGGAAGAAGACCATGTTTCCCAAACTGACTGCTACAAAAACCCTCCTCACCCTTCCCTGTGTGACACTGAACGTCCCTCACTTCTGGCTGGTGCAGGGTAATTGACACCTCCACTACCGACCAGACATCTTACTCCCTCAAGGTACCAAGGTGGAGGGTCTCACACCACCTCACCTGGCTCAGGGATTTATCTCTTCTCCCTGCACATTCTCTTTCTATTTGGATAGTTTCTTTTCCACTTCTCTGGACTGCCCAGCCTCTTTCCTATTTTTCTTTACCCCTTTTGTTCTCGAACTCTTTTTCCCCTTTCCATACCTCAGTTTTCCCATCTGTAGGATAAGAGAGTAGGTTGGGCTAGGTGAGTTCTGAGGGAAGTTCTAGCTGTAAAATGCAGTTGAGAAAGTATCTTAATAAAGTTAGGGTTTCTTGGACCTTACAAACATAAAGTTGGGTGACTCACACTCCTCAATTTTGTCACAAAATCACTATCAACCTTTGCAAAATCGTCCTTGCACTTCATTTTATGTTTTTAAAATTCCTTCCTAACTCATCTAATATATTTGATGTATATTCATGGTATATGTTCTGACTTGGGAAATATATGGTCTTATATATGTATGTGTCTTATTTATATGAGATCATGCTATAGATTTTGTCCTGTTTTTGAATTTTTTCTCTCATGCCACTTTGTCTGTTTTTGAATTTTTTTTTTTTTTGAGACAGAGTCTCACTCTGTAGTCCTGGGTAGAGTGCCATGCTGGCATCATAGCTCACAGCAACCTCAAACTCTTGGGTTCAAGTGACCCTCCTGCCTCGGCCTCCCAAGTAGCTGGGACTACAGGTGCCCGCCACTACACTTGGCTAGTTTTTCTATTTTTAGTAGAGACAGGGTCTCATTCTTGCTCAGGCAGGTCTTGAACTCTTGAGCTCAAGCAATCACCCACATTGGCCTCCCAGAGTGCTAGGATTACAGGCATGAGCCCCTGTGCCTGGCCTTCATTTTTTTTTTATTTTTGATGAACATTGTGCTTCTCAAATCTCTCCATCTCATTTCCTGTTATCCTAGCTCATGGCTATTGTGTGCTGGGGAGGTTTTTACAGGGAGAATCATATCATTTACTTGTCTGTTCTCCTGGAGATGGACACCTAAGTTACTTTTGATGCCACATTAATTATAAACAATGCTTTAGTGAACATCTACATATATGTTCCCATATGTTTTTCTTTCCAGATATATACCCAGGAGTGAGATTCTTGAGTTGTAGGGTCATTTCATAAAATACCTGAGTGGCTTCCAAAAAGACTAATACCAGTTTACACTTCCCGCTCTTCCCTCTTATCCTTCCAAATCCTCAATATTATCCTTTTAAAATTTGCCAGCCTAATTTATCACAAGTGGTGCCTCCCTGCTGATTTCAGTTGCATTTCTGTGATTCCTGGTGAGGTAAAGCATCTCTTCGTGTACTTGGGGATTTCCCCGATGAATAACTATTTACATCCTTTCCCCATTTTACCCCTCTCTTCTTGCTCATCTGTAGGAACTCTATGTGCATTTGAGAAAGGAGTTCTTTTTTTTTAGAGAAGAGTCTCACTTTGTCACCCTCTGTAGAGTACTGTGGCGTCGCAGCTCACACCAACCTCCAGCTCTTGGGCTTAGGTGATTCTCTTGCCTCAGTCTCCCAAGTAGCTGGGACTACAGGTACTTACCACAATGCCTGGCTACTTTTTGTTGCAGTTTGGCTGGGACCAGGTTTGAACCCACCATCCTCAGTATATGGGGCCGGTGCCCTACTCACTGAGCCACAAGTGCTGCCCAAGAAAGGAGTCCGTTTTGAGATGGAATCTTTCTTGAGTCTCTTAGCTTTCTATTCCCCGTATATTGGTGTACTTTGTTGGATAAACTGATTATCATTTCTTTTCTTTCTTTCTTTTTTTTTTTTTTTTGTGAGACAGAGTGTCATTCTTTTGCACCAGGTAGAGTGCTGTGGCATTATAGTTCACAGCAACCTCCAACTCTTAGGCTCAAGAGATCTTCTTGCGTCAGCTTTTCTATTTTTAGTAGAGATAGGGTCTCACTCTTTTTTTGTTTTGTTTTTTTGAGACAGAGCCTCAAGCTGTTGCCCTGGGTAGAGTGCCGTGGTACCACAGCTCACAGCAACCTCTAACTCTTGGGCTTAAGCAATTCTCTTGCCTCAGCCTCCCAAGCAGCTGGGATTACAGGCACCTGCCACAACGCTCAGCTATTTTTTGGTTGTACTTGTCATGGCTGTTTGGCAGGCCTGGGCTGGATTCGAACCCACCAGCTCAGGTTCACTGGTGCCTTAGCCACTTGAGCTACAGGTGCTGAGCAGGGTCTCACTCTTGTTCAGGGTGGTCTGAACCTCAGGCAATCCACCTGCCTCAGCCTACCAGAGTGCTGGGACTACAGGCATGAGCCACTGTGCCTAGCCTGTGATTATCATTTTTAATCTCATTTTACCCTCAACAATCCTATGTGAAGGGGCCAGGAAAGAGATTATTATCTCATTTCAAAGAGGAAGGCCTAGAATCAGAGGCCCAGAGAGGTTTAGGGCCCACGTAAGCCCACAGATCTGGACCTAACGGCTCCTGGGTGGAACCCAGCTCCTGACTGGGGTGTGGCACAGGTGGCTTTTATATCTCTGAGCATCAGTTTTCTCCTCTGTGTATCAGGGGTGCTAATGCCCTAGTTTTAGGCTTTTGTAAGCCATGGTAAGTGTCTAGCTCTGAGCTGGCACCAGGGATTTTGTATCATCACCTCCTCTTTTCTCTCTGTGCTCCCACAGAAGCAAACTGCACCTATTTTAAATTCTTCACCACGGGAGAGAATGCACACATCTTCCAGAGAACCACAAAGAAAGGTGAGAACTTTTCACCCTGTGCTAGGTGAAGGGTGGAGGATATACTGATCATGCTGGAGGAGTGGTTTCCTTTTACTTATTTATTTATTTTTGAGACAGAGTCTCAATCTGCATCGCGTCATCACAGCTCACAGCAACCTCAAACTCTTGGGCTCAAGAGATCCTCAGCCTCCGTCTCCCAAGTAGTGTTGTAGCCTCAGTCGTGGAGATAGAAAGATGGACCCCAATTTGATGCAATAATTGATAAAATTTATTACACCTGCAGGGGGCTGATACCACAAAGGCATGCAGCCCTGAATGCCAGGCGGGCAATCCTTTTACATTATTTTTCTTGCGTGGTCAGCAAGAGCAAGCTAGCGTCATACAGAAGCTAATCATAGCAGTTAAAGCAGGGTCGCAGGGTGGGGGTACATATTTGCTCATAAATCATAAGATACATCACAAGTTCATTACTTCATGGTTCATACATAGTTCAGGGGTACAAGGAATGGGCATAGGAATTGGGTAAGTTTCTCAGGCACTCGGGACTTTCCACCAGGGGGTATTGCACCAGGGGCTTCGTTAAATTATACCCCTCCCATCTGTATGCTTATCTCTTCTTCCAGAATTTAGCTCCTCCACCCTCGTGGGAGCTGGGGCTAAGACACAAAACACTTCCCCTTTGAAGGATAAAGGGTTTGTTATATACTTTAAATCTATGGGTTGGGGGATTAGTAGCAGGGGTAGGGAGCTTGGTGCAGGGACAGGGGGCTTGGTTATTACAGTAGCTGGGACTATAGGCGCCTGCCACCACGCCCAGTTAATATTTCTACTTCTAATAGAGACGGGGTCTCACTCTTGCTCAGGCTGGTCTCAAACTCCTGAACTCAAGCTTTTCATCCACCTTGGCCTCCCAGAGGGTTGGAATTACAGGCAGGAGCCACCACGGCTGGTGGAGGAGTGAGTTCTTGACAGCACCATCCCTTCCCCTGCCTTATTCCAGGATGGGCTTGGCTTCTCTAATCTGCAGATGTCCCATCTCTGGGGAGTGGTGGCAGGAGAGTCAATGATGAGGACGTTATTCTCCAAAACCCTGGGCCTTACACTCTTACCCCTAGTTCTGCCTATGCCACATGCTGTGGAACTTTGGGCAAGTCCCAGCCCCTCCCTGTGGGCAGCATGTTTAACTTGTCACAACTGTGCATATACCATGTGGTAAGCGCAGCCCTTGGGGCTCATTTATATGCCTACCAGTCTTTTCTATAACCCTCCAGATAAGAAAATGGAAGTTCAGAAATGGTTATAATTATTTTTCCCCAAGAAGTGGCAGAGACTGGAGCAGGATTCAAATTCAAGCAGTTCTGACTCTAAAGCAGCACTCTCTTGCAGAGTCTTCTGTGAGAACGGAACTGTTCTGCGTCTGAACCGTAGGGGAGCCACTGGACACACTTGGCTACTGAACACTTGAAATGTGGCTGGTGTTTTAAAGGAACTGAGTTTTAAATTTGGTTTCATTTAGAATGAAGTGGCCACATGGGACTAGTGGCTACTGTAATAAACAATGCAGCTCTGAAGACTTTGCCCTTTCAGCTCTAACCCCTGACTCCCCATCACCGCACTGGCTTAGTGTCTCCACCAGTAAGGGAATCGGGCTTATGTCCCGAATCTTATCTGGCCTTTGTAGAGATTTAATGGGATGATGCACCTAAAATACTTGGTGTGGAGCCTGGCACATAGTGGGTCCTCAATAAATGGTGGTGGTTCTTTACCTTCTCCTTTTTCTCTTGCTCTCACACTGTGTGAGGTTGGGCAAGCTGCTGTGTGCCTCTGAGGTAGTGAGGCACTGGGCACTCACTTTACCTATGTGACCTCTAATTCTTATGACAGCCCACCCAGATAGAGATTTTGCTCCTGATTTTCTAGAGGAGGAAACTGAGGCTGAGAGGAGTTCAGAGCCTTTACCAGAATCTTCTACTTAGGAAGTGCTGGGGAGGATTCCAGTTTGGATCATTCCACTTAATACACCACCTTCACCATTGTCTCCTTCATACCCCACTGCCTCAGTTTCCTCCCTGTAAGCAAATGGTGACCAGATCATAAGTTAATGATTGGTAATTCCCACCTCTTTATGATCCTGGTTCTGTCTCTTTTTTATTCTGTGTCCTTAGGCAAATAACTAACCCTCTCTGAGTCTTACTTCTTTAAACAGTGTAAATAAAATGTTGAGCTGGATGATCAACTTGAAAATTCCTCTCTGGTCTTGAATCTTACATCTCTCTGCTTCTGAGTCCCTCTAGATGGGTCCTCCCTACTCCCTACATTCCATGTTCTCTGCTTCTTCCCTCTCTCCTCCTTACAGAAGTGAATCTGGCAGCTGCCGTGATAGCAGTGCTTGGCCTGGCAGTCTTGGCCTTGGGATGCCTCTGTATCATCATGGTGCTCAGCAAAGGTGCAGAGTTCCTGCTCCGAGTTGGAGCTGTCTGCTTTGGCCTCTCAGGTGAGGATTGAGAGCCTGGAGACTGAGGACATCATAGGCTGGGAAGATCTCCAAGCACTGTAGCATGCTGAGTGATGGGCTTTCTCTGCACCACTGCAAGCTGGGAGTAGGGGCTCCAAGCACTGTTGCATGCTGGGAGATAGGATCTCTGTGTATCATTGCAAGTTGGGAGTAGGGGCTCCAAGCACTGTTGCATGCTGGGACATGGGATCTCTGTGCACCATTGCAACTTGGGAGGGGAATCTCCAAGCCCTTTTTCATGCTGGGAGTTGAGTGGGGTAGTTCAAGAGTCTATAGGAGGCTCAAAGATGAAGGAATTCCAAGCCCTAATATTGGCTGAGGATTGAAGAGTCTCCAAATACTCCTTTAGATTTGGGCCTGGGGTCTCCAAGGATTGCTGCATGCGAGGAGTTGGGGTTTCCAAGCACTATTGAGTGCTAGGAGCTGGAGAAAACTCAAGGACTATAGAAGTCTCAAAAATGGGAGCATTCTCAGTCATGTTGTTAGCTGGAAATTGGAGGCTCTCCAGGCCCTGTTTTAGAATTGGACCTGGAGACTCCAAATATTACAGCATGCTGGTGAGGTTTCTGAACATTATTTCATGCTATGAGGACAGGGAAGCCCATTGGCTATAGTAGGTTCAAATATGGGAGAGTTTCAGGCCCCTGTTTTTGGTTTTGGATTTGGGGGGGGGGTCAGAAGTAGATTGTCTCCAAAAACTCTTCTAGATTTGGTAGCTGAAGTCTGCAAAGACTACTATATTCTTGGAGTTGAGGGTTCAAATAAAATGCTACACCTTGTGAAATGTAGTCTTCAATAATAAAAACTTCAATTTATTGTACATCTAGTTCAGATCCTTACAACAGTGCTACTAGGTAAGGGTTGCTATTTTCCACTTCATAGATAAGAAAATTGAGGCTCAGGGCGGCTCCTATGGCTCAGCGAGTAGGGCGCCGGTCCCATATACCGAAGGTGGCGGGTTCAAGCCCGGCCTCGGCCAAACTGCAAAACAAACAAACAAAAATATCCGGGCACTGTGGCGGGCGCCTGTAGTCCCAGCTACTAGGGAGGCTGAGGCAAGAGAATCGCTTAAGCCCAAGAGCTGGAGGTTGCTGTGAGCAGTGTGACGCCACGGCACTCTACCCAGGGCGATAAAGTGAGACTCTGT
>CAUYON010046237.1:0-14791 GCA_963573935.1 Arctocebus calabarensis
GTGCATGATGCAATGGTACATTTCAAAACTATTAAGAAATGAGTATAATTGCGATGGATGTGTTACTTAGTTCAATGTAATCATTTCACATTGTATATTGAAGCATTACCCTGAACCCCATAAATGCATCATTGTACAAAGTTATGATTTAATAAAAAGCAATTAAAAAACAAGAGTGAGACTCTGTCTCTAAAATAAATAGCTGAGCATTGTGGCAGGTGCCTATAGTCCTAGCTACTTGGGAGGTTAAGGAAATAGAATCACATGAGCCCAGGAGTTTGAAGTTGCTGTGGGCTATAACACCAGGGCACTCTACCAAGGGTGACAGAGTGAGACTCTATATCAAAAAAAAAAGAACAACCACACACAACCAGAAAATTATTTCACATCTTTAAAAAGAGGATTTAGACTTTAAAAATTGAATGAAGTGGGTTTCACCCCTCTTAAAACTATTTCTAGAGCTACTAGAAAATTTTCATTTACTAAACAGTTGATAAAAATATTCTTCTGTGGGCGCCCGTAGCTCAGTGGTTAGGGCACCGGCCACATGCTCCAAGCACACTGAGAGCATCTCCAAGCAGAGCTGCCTGGTCACTGCTGGGACTGCTAAGCACCATTTTTCATGCTTGTTTTACACACAAGAAAACTGAGGCTTAGAGAAGTTAAGTCACAGGTCACTTGTCCAGTGTTACCTAGAGAGTAAGTCTATCTCTGGGTAACATTGGACAAACCTGACCCCGGCCTTCTAAACAAACAAACAAAAAAATAGCTGGGCATTGTGGCGGGCTCCTGTAGTCCCAGCTACTTGGGAGGCTGAGGTGAAAGAATTGCTTGAGCCTAAGAGTTTGAGGTTGCTGTGAGCTGTGACGCGAAAGCACTCTAATGAGAGTGACAATTAAAAAAAAAAATATTCCTCTGAATTGTACAAGAAGGGAGAAAGAGGCCACAGAAAGACATGGTATGTGACATTATTCAACTGGGCTTCTTTCTTTCCTGCTTCATCAGAGGCTGGGCTGTCTCCATTTTTTAGTTTCTCCTTTTTCTGCAGGTCAAGCCTCTTTGGTGACTTGATCAGTCCAGTTAACCTGTTTTCCTTCTGTCTGCTTTTTCTCCTCTGAAAGTTTACCTTTCGCTGCTGCCTTTTCTTGGTTTCCACTCTGCAGGAGCAGGTTTAGCTGAGGGCAGCACCAATCTCCTCTCTGGCTCTTCCTTCACCCTCTGGCTCAGCTGACCTTCCTCTGGGGCATCCGGATGGCAGGAAGTGTGTGTTCTGAGTGCCTGCAGCGAAACACACTGAGAGCGTCTCCAAGCAGAGCTGCCTGGTCACTGCTGGGACTGCTAAGCACCGTTTTTCATGCTTACTTTACACACAAGAAAACTGAGGCTTAGAGAAGTTAAGTCACAGGTCACTTGTCCAATGTTACCCAGAGAGTAAGTCTATCTCTGAGTAACATTGGACAAGAAAAGGCAGCATCTCTATCTCAAAAGAAAAGGCAAGCCACAGGCTAGGAGAAAATCTCTACAAATCATACATCTCATAAACAGATTGTATACACAACAGATCAGGAACTCTTATAGAGCCAGGCCTGGTGTCTCCCATCTGTAATCCTAGCACTCTGGGAGGCTGAAGTGGGTGAAATGCTTGAGTTCAAGAGTGCCAGATCCCATGTTTCTTCCAGCACTAGTCAATTTGAATTCAGGCTTGGGATAGGGGAAAAGCTGGCAAAGGGCCTGAGAAAGTGGGCTGGGGAGCCAGGCCTTAGGCAGAGGTTAGCCAAGGTCTAGCTTTGAATAGGGCTGTATCATTCACGGTCTCCAACTCTAGAGTCACTAGGATGTTAGACTCTGCCCTCCAATTTGTCCTCTGACTGATATCTTTAAAGATCAGTCTAATTTCTTCTAGCTTGTCCTCACTTCTGTGGATAAGGAAGAAAATATGGTTTCTTTCCTAAAGGAATCCTCAGGCTCTTCTTAGAAGTTGATGTGGTTGTGAATCCCCAAGGGAGGAGCACTGATTGCAGAGTCTCCCTGTCATATTTGGCCACTGCTCACACAGCAGACCTGAGGGGCTCTGCACAAGATAAGCCAGGGGTTAGCATGTCTCCCAAGGGACTCCCCAACCCCAACTCTGCCCGGTCCAACAAGAGAACCTTTCCAAAGGTGCTGCAAGGCCAGAGGCTCCCTCCCACAGCTTTCTCCTTCAAATGGTCAGAAGAAAGCTTATGAGTTTGGGTGGGAAGACAGCTTTGGGCCAGCCTTCTGGATAACAAAGTTTGGTGAAGACAAGATGGTGTGTGAAGGAAGAATAATGTGCCTCCTTGGAACTGCAGGCTCAGAAGGCTCAGACCTGGGCCACTACAACCCCAAGTCCTTTCCAAGGTCTTGGCTTTGGCCGTGCAGTCTTGGAATGCCTGAGAACCTGCACCATCCAGCTACTCCCCTCGCAGAACCGCCCCCACCCCCAGCATGAGCACAGCTGGCAGCATGGAAAGCTGTGAAGTCGTAAAACCAGTTGAACAACCCTAGGCTTGCCAGCTTCCTGCCCCAGGTGCCCACACCAGTCCTGACAAGGCCTGGAATGAGCCACCTCAATGGAAAAGTGAAGAGGAGGCTGAACAGGATGGGAGAACAACACCTTCCCCCGGCTCCGCCCCCAACCCCCGCCTCGCAGGAGGAAAGCGATGAAAGGAAAAAGGCCTAAACCCTCAGCAGGGAAGGCAAGAGAGGAATGTCAACAACATTTTGGGAAAAGGAAAAGAAATAGATGAGTTGTTTGCCTTCTCCCCACTGCTGAGTGACTGGGGGAGGGAAAGAAGACAGCTCAGTAGAGACTGCACAGCCTTAGCAAATGGGGGCTCCCCCGAAAGGGGGCAAGGTGAGACCCAAAACTGGGAGGTGGGCAAGTACCTTTTGCAGGGGAGTACCCTCCAAGAGCCTGTCCCTTGCCACATAAGGGGAAGATCACCACCTTACTCCTCACTGGAGAGTTACCATCCAGAGAGATTGAGATGGGGTGGTCGTGCGGGGGGGCTCCTGGCAGTGCCCCCAGCCCCCTCCTGCGCCACTTCTGCTGCCAGCTTCCAGGTCAGAGATTCAGATGATGATCCACAAGGAAACTGGGTCAAAGGAAATTGACTACATAATCAGCTACCTAGGGATCCCCAATACCACGGAGACCCACCGATAAACCAGCTCTGCCCCCACACAGAGTTTCCATCAGCTGCTAAACTCCTCATTCTTACATAGGGTCAGACAGCCAAGAACCAAAGTCATTTGCTTAACTACAAAAAAACAGAAACCAAAACAAATAAACAGAAAAGATGAACTCCAAGGAAACAGAGATAATGTGGAGATCAGAATAAGAAAACAATTTTCATTACAATTACTACTCCCAGAGGGATAAGAGAAGATAATTGATTCATGAAACAAGAAGATGGTGTTAGAAACAAGAACCCCAGACCAAAAAAACAGCTCTTAAAAATTAAAAGTGATGCAAGGATATAGAAAGGTAGAAATTAAAAAGGGGAAGAAATTTACCAGAAAAGAAATATAATAGGAAAAATGACTTAAAAATTAGAGATTCATGTTGGGAATTCTAACTTCCAAATAACTAAAGCTCCAAAAAAGACAATAGATAAATTGGAGAAAAGAAACAACAAAAGCATAGGAGAAAATTTCCCAGTGCTTAGGGACATACAGTGCCAGCTGGAAGGGCTTACCCAGGACTCAGAAGGAAGGACAACATATCAAGGCACATCACTGGAAAATTTCAAGATATCAGACATGCAGAGAAAATCCCAAAAGCTTCCAGAGAAAGAAAAAACAGTTTATATCTAGAGGATTGGCAGTCAGAATCACACCATTTTTCTCAATAACACACTGGAAGCAAGAAGACGATGAAGCAACTCTCTCAAAATACAGAGAGAAAACTATTGCCAAGCCAGAATTTTATAGCCAGCAAACTACCAACAGTGTACAAGGGCAGAATAAAGAAAGATGTTTGAGACACAAATTTTTTTTTTAAATTTGCCCTCTGCAGATCTATTCTTAGGAAGCTACTAGAACAAGGAAACTCAGAGAAATGCAAACAATACAAGGCATGGATAATAAACAGAAGAGAATGGAGGGGAAGGCCCACCATGGAGGTGGGGGGAGATCTCAAGATGAAAGCTGTTTGGTAGGAGGAGAGAGCAGCTGTCCCAGCTCTCCAGGAGGGGTGCTGCCCAACTAAGATGGACCTGATAGGAAACAAGTGGGTCTAGATCAGTGGTTCTCAACCTTCCTAATGCCCTGACCCCTTAATACAGTTCCTCATGTTGTGGTGACCCCAACCATAAAATTATTTTTGTTGCTACTTCATGAAGACTCTAGATTCACCGAGGGGGATTTTAGAGTTCTGTGTGTCCTTTTGGGCACAAATTAATGCTAAAGATGGAGAACACCAAGCAAACGCAAAATCAGACAAATTTAACTGCAATGAAAACAAAAGTTGTATAAGAAAGGAAAGTTAATCGTGGCACAGTATGTGATCCAGCTATTAACGGTATTTACACAATCACAATATATAAACATTGGAAAGGAATTTAGCCAAAAATGTCATGTAACCACGTGAAGAGGATGGAGGAGAGAAATGTACACGTGTGTTTGTGTGTGTGTTACATAATGCTGATTTTCCATAGTAGGAAGGAGGTAGATAATGCCTAAAACAGAAATATGATGGGATAGAAAAAAAAAAAACAAGAAAAAGATTTTGTAGACACTTAAGTGTAAATATGGAACATATAAAAGAGTTTAAAGTCATGGAATGGAAGTTGATGGAACAGAGCACTGCTTTTTTATCTTGGAGAACTATTTGATTTTTTTTTTCATTGAGATATACGTAATATAAAATGAACCACCCCTATTTAAGGTGCAAAATTTGGTAAGTCTTGTCATGTATATACCATAATCAAGATAATAAACATATCCGGTACCCACATCAATTTCTTTGTACCTTTTACAATCCTTCCTTCTTGGGATTACTCCTGGGAAGAATAAATGGATGTCTGGAGATCCATCACCACCTAAGAATTCCAGTACTCTGGGAGGCCAAGGTAGATGGATTGCTTGAGCTCAGGAGTTCGAGACTAGCTTTTGTGAGAGCTTTATCTGCATTTAGCTTTAGTGAATGAGAGGTCTGTGCTTTCAGTGCAAGGTCTCCAGGGTCAGCCAGGGGATGACACCTCACAGTTCAACTTGGCCTTCAGCACTCAGTTTGAGAAGCACCTCCTCCAGGAAGTCTACCATGACTGCCTTCCTGTGCCTAAGGTTCCCCCTCCTTATGATGTAACTCAACGCTCTGTAGTGTCCTTTCCCTCTTTTTCCCTGAAAGCCTGTGAGCCTTTCAAAGATGAGACCCCCTTTGACTCATAGAGAGTGGCTCAGAGAGGGTGCTAGAAAAGTATTTATTGGTTGACTGTGTGAAATGCATGATGAGGGAGCCATTATGAGGGAGAATGGGTGAGTGACTGCAAGGTGTTTCCCCAATGTCAATGATACAAGGCTGTTTTTGTTCAAAGATAGTGTCTCTTTAAAGACCATGTAAAAGTACAAGACAGGCTAAAAAGGAAGGAAAGCTCAGAAGCACAACTGGAGCCATTTCGCTATTCTTGGAGGGGTCTGGGAGAAACCTGTACCAGAAAGACACCCTGTTTCAAACATCTCTTCCCCTACTTTCTCCCCTTTCCTCCACCTCCACCCTCAATCCCAGACCCAATACCCACCTAGGGAACCCTGAGCTGAGTTGACCCCAGAAACTGGGAATATGGCCCACTAGAGGGCACTCTTCCATCACACCAGTCCTGCCCCAGCAGCCACTAATCCTGCCCTGCAAATGCAGAGTCCTCTCCACATTCCCTGAAGCTTCTGGCCGGTAGCAGAGGATCTTTCCGAGCAGTAGGGGTGCATGCATCAAATCAGTACCCACTTAGTACAAGATAGATCTGCAGAAAAGGCAGATGTCTAGGGTTAAAATGATATTCCAAAATGGTCATCCTGGCTGGGTATGGTGGCTCATGCCTATAATTCTAGCACTCAGGGAGGTCAACCCGGGTGGATTGCTTGAGCTCATGAGTTGAGACCAGCCTGAGCAAGAGCAAGACCCCTGTCTCTACTAAAAATAGAAAAACTAGTTGGGCATTGTCGTGGGTACCTATAGTCCCAGCTACTTGGGAGGCTGAGGCAAGAAGATCAATTGAGGACAAGAATTTGAGGTTGATGTGAGCTATGATGCCACGGCACCCCACCCAAGGCAACAGAGTGAGACTTGCAAAAACAAAACAAAACAAAAAATGTCATCCATTATGCACTGGCCTGAATGTGCCACTCTTTTCCTATTCTTAAATCCCCAGTCCATTCTTTCTCCAGCCTAATGGCTGCCCAAACAAGAATAAACAGATGGACATGCTCCTGCAGTTTATCCATTTATTTGCCAGTATCCATTAGAGACATCTCCCATGCAGGACTAGGAATTATGGAGGTTCTGGGCAGCCACAGACCCCAGAGAAGGGGAACAAAATAGAAGCAGTGTTCAGAGCTCTCTCCCCATATGTAGCAAACATCCCAGCCCTGCGCACCAGATGCAAAGTGCCACAGAGGAAGGCTCAAGGCTCAAAGAGTGGGTGCAGTTTGGAAAGTTAAGGCCCCTTTATTTTTTAGGACAGCACTCTCTTAGCTAAACCATTATGAGGCCTAATTTTACAAATGCTCCAACTTTGGAGGATTTAACCCTCATGAGGCCACTTATGCCTGAAGGAGTTTCTAGGCCTCATGCACGGGAATGAAAGGGAGAGGGGACCACAGTGGAATAAGAGGGTTTGGGGGATAGAACCTAGAGGCAGTGATGGAGGAAGGTGGGGGAGAAGGAGTGAAGAGGAAGCAGGAGTTTGCAAAAAGACAAAGAGAAGGAGGCCTCTACTTGGCTCTACTTCTGCCCTTGGAACTAGAGCATTGGAAGGTCCATGCCCATGTTCAGGCTCTTCCCATGAATTTGCTTCCTGCCCCAGATTCTAATAGGCTTCCTCTTCCCATAACCTGTCAAAGGGAGTGTGTAGGGGGAGCTTGAAGGGGGAATTTCATAATTAGCAGTTTTCTTTTGATGTTGCCATCTGTGCCTGGAAACTACTTGTCCACTAATCAACCATTTGGGAAATAAGGGGAACCATTCCCTTCCTAGCTCCATGGGAGAGGACTGCTAGGGTCCCACAGAAACTTGCCTTCATAGTCTTGTTGGGTAAAGCAGAATGCAGCTGCAAGGCCAGATGGAGGAGGCCATACACCAGGCACAGATCCAGACTCTGGCCAAGGAGGGGTAGGGTGTGGGTGCCTAGATCGGTACACACCTATGATGTGGCCACACCTCTGAGAGCCGCATTCTTTAGAGCAAAGGCCTCTAGCCTGGCTTATTCTGAAAATTGGGTCATCTCTGCATCTCTCCTGGGTAGGATTCCTGCCCCAGCCAGCCACACTTTCATCTGGGAAGAATCGTAACTTGTGAGGGGGTAGGGGACTAGAGAGGGGAAGTCCAAAGTTTAGCGATTAGGGTGCTGGCCACATACACCATGGCAGGTGGGTTTGAACCTGGCCCAGGCCTGCTAAACAACAACGACAACTGCAACAACAACAACAAAAACCCAAACAGGTGGGCTCCTATGGTCCCAGCTATTTGGGAGGCTGATGCAAGAGAATCGCTTGAGTCCAAGAGCTTGAGGTTGCGGTGAGCTGTGACACCATAGTGAGAATCTGTCTCAAAAAAAAAAAAAAAGAAAAAGAAAGAAAGAAAGTCAGTGCTGGCTCACTAGGTGATCTCTCTTCCCCTGCTATGAGGGAAGATTCATACACAAATGATGGCTGGTCAGGACAGTGCCCTCTTGTGCACATTTACCTGTGGCACATGTGAGCTGGGGTCGCCCCCTCACCAAACCATCCTGCAGAGCCAGGTGTGGCTGCTAGCTCAGTCAGGTTCCACTGATGGCTCTGGACCTGGCCCTGCCTGCGAGGTTCTGCCCTCAGTCCTTCTTGCAGAGAGAAGGAGATAAGAAAAAAGAGTAAAAGTATAGCCGGGCATTGTGGCGGGCGCCTGTAGTCCCAGCTACTTGTGGGAGGCTGAGGCAAGAGAATCGCCTGAGCCCAGGAGTTGGGGGTTGCTGTGAGCCATGTGACGCCACGGCACTCTACTGAGGGCGATAAAGCGAGACTCTGTCTCTACAAAAAAAAGAAAAAAAAGAGTAAAAGTACATGCAAATTTCCCACCTGGGTTTTGGGAAATTTAAGTTAATTTGAGTTAGATTAAATGGTCTCCTCTCCTCCTTCTGTCCCTTTGGGACTCAGAGTAAACAGTCCCGGGGCCTTTTTTGATCTACCCCTGGCTTGCCTGCCTACTCCAAGATGCACCTCTTTGGTTCTAGCTGCCTTAAACTGGCCCCTTTCTGCAACCATCTCAAGTATGTTTGTCAAGCATTTTGCCAGGTGCCCCTCCAAATGCCCCTGAAAGATAGGATATCTCATGTGGCCTTTCCCCTGATTTTGCAATCTCAAAAAGTACACGCCCACACCCACTTTCATACCTCCACTAAGGGTTTCCAAGAAGAATGTTGTCCATAAGGTAAGGTCACCTGAGGACCACTTCCTTTACATTTCTCAAATCCCTGCCTATTGTATCTAGTTAACATAGCAGTGAACTAGCCATAGCTTCTCTTTGTAGGGTAGTCCTTGGATGGTCAAAATCCCTTAGATTGACACAAATAATCCATTTGCCAATTTGTCTCAGATCCAATTACTATTTGAAACACAATATTTGACTCTAAGTAAACTACACACACACCTTTGGGAAGGGCTTTATTAAAAATTAACAATGTCTTTGGCTATTGAGCTTGCAAAGTTCCCTTGTTCCTGGTTCCCCCTAGTGAATTTGGGAATTGCAAACTCCATGTTGAGGGGAGGAGGGGAAGACTCAGCAGGGGCAGAAATCAACCCTAACTCTGCAGAAGGACAGAGGCCACTGACCTGTTGTGAGGCTGTGTATGGTGAGGCTCACAAGTAGCGCAGAGAGCTGGTGGGGGGTGGGGAGGGTGTGTCAGAGCAGGCTTTCTGAAAAAAGGGCTTCCTCTGTCATATCCTAATGGGAAGAGACCAGAACGGGGAGAAAGCAGGTGGAGGGAGAATGCTCCTACGGTCTTCTCTGTTTCGAGATCCCGGATTCTGGCGGTCACGAAGGGTTTTGAGAACGTGACACCGAGCAGTGTAGTGGTTAGCTGGCTCTCTATGAGTGACTATGGGGAAGCTGCTTAACCTCTCCGAGCCTTGGTTTCTTCATTTGTAAGACAGGGATGATAGAACTCCCGCGGAGAGTGCCTGCGAGGGCTGAATGCAACGACTGGGCGAGAAGCGGGCGACAGCACACGGTGCTCTGCGTCAGGGGCGCCGATGAATACCTCGCGGAAGGGTTGGACCAAACGCCAGGGGGCGGGTGATTCAGGTGGATAAAATTAGCCCAAATTCGTGCTTCCTGCGAATTGGTGAAGATGTTTATAAACAAAGTGCAATTCGAAGGCTGCTGCCGGGAGTGAAAGCAGTGGGGGTTAGGGGAGAGGCTACCTGGCGGCGAGCGGAGGTACCTCATCGCCCCCGGCAGTGTCCAAGCTGAGCGCACGTGGACGCCTTTGCAATGCCCCCCCCACTCCAACACCGCTGGCGGCCCCTCCCAAGTAACCCTTGGGACACACGACGTACATCCCTTGTTTTCGTCTCGCCGTTGGGTTTAGGGATGAAGAGCCAGAGCGAGTCGGGAACGGGAGTGGGGGCAGTAATAGGCCGAGTTAGATTAAATGGTGTCCAGCAGCTCGGACGGCAGACGGGACAGAGAGGGGACACCGCGCGGCCTCGAGGGCGCTGGGCAGCTGGGGAACGGAGCTCAGGGCCGGCTGGGCGTCGGGCCCGCAGCGCCGCCTCCCGGGAGGAAGGCGGGGGCCGGGAGGAGGGAACGGGAGGAGGCGGAGGGCGGAGGGGGGCGGTGCGCTGAGAGGTTATTTGTGGTTCGCTTTGATCCCTAGGGGGAACCTGAAACTCTCACATTCCTGGCATAGCAGCCGCCTCTGGCGCGGGCCGACCCTGGGGCTGCGCGCTGGGGCGCGAACAGCCAGAGCGTCGGCGCCACCGCAGAGAGCACATCTCCGCCCTGAGCCGAGCCGAGCCGGGCTGTGTTGCTGTCGGGTCCGACTGCGCGGGCACCCGCGGGCCACGGCGGTAAGGAAGGCCGCTTGGCGCTCGGAGAGCTCGCGAGGCCGCCGGAGACGTGTCCCAGCGCGGCGGCCTTTTCCGGGAGTCAGAGCTCCGCGGATCCAGCGACCTCAGGGCGCCTTTCGAGGCAGCCGTTCGGCGTGCGCTTCAGGGGGGCTCTCAGATGCGCGAGTCCCCTGGAGTTGGGAGAGGGAGCAGACTCGGGGGAAAGCGAGGTTGTGTTTGCGGTTGTGTGTCGGGCCGGGTGTGCGGGCAATAGTGGCGCTGAACAGAGCTGGAGGAGCCTCTTGGAGTTCTAGTTGCAGGGCCTTGGGGGCAGGGGCACAGGTGCCTATGCCCCCTACCAGCCCAAGAATTCCTCTTTGTCTTCCTTGGAAAATCCTCTCTGGAGCCACGAATTGGCTCTCACTTAGAAAGAATGCAGCCTGCTGTCCAGCCTGGTGACGTCAGCGCTGGAGTATTTGGAAAACAAAGAGGGCTCGGCAGTGAGGGAGGGAGGCTGCGGCGTTTATAGACCTCTCTGGGCCGCAGGCTACCCTCACCGGCTCGCCCCAGGCGCACCGGCGGCCACGAGTGCTCGTGTTTGGCGCGGTGCGATCTGCTTTGGAGACTCTATGGTTCCTTAAACGAGTGGGAGCCCAGGCGCAGGCTAGAGGTGCGTGCTTTTCACCGTCTAGCGCAGCAGAGACGCGTCGCCCCGGTCAGAGAGCAGATGTTAGTAACCTCTCAGCCCTTTGATTTGAAAGGATGTGCATCGGAGGGGCTTCCCTGGGACGAATTCGCAGCGAGAGGCCTCGGACGTGCTCCTTGCACTCAGTCCGTTCATACTGTTGGCGCGCTAGGAACCTATCGGGACGGCTCTGCATTCCTTCTTGCCGCTCCCCTATCCTGCTCTGCGGGAGTCAGCCCGACAGTGGTTAACTTAGGAAATGCCTGCAGGTGAAACCGGGAAGATTGAATCTTGGTTGCTTTTTTTGCCCCTGGTAACTCTAGGAGGTACTAGTAGTGACACTTGCACTTCTCGTTCAGGGAGGAAGGGTGGGTGGGTTGGGTGTCAGGAAGGGTGATTACGGAGGTGCCTCTGTACTCATCCCTCACTTCCCAGCTCTGGGCATCTGGAGTCCTGGCAGGGGAAGGGAGAGACTTGGGAATGGTTGCTCCGTCTGTACACCAAGTTCAGACTGAGGCAGGGCATTGGGGCTACTGTTGTCCGCAGAGGAGGGGCCATATTCCTCCCCTCACCCCATTCCCTATGCACACAGGACTGCCGCAGTGTGGATTGTGTTTGGATTGTGTTTGATTTTCTCTGAATCCCCCTTTAGAGGTTTGTGCTGGAGGTGACTGTAGAAAGGAAGGTGGGCGAGGGAGGTGGGCGACCTTCCAGGCCGTCAGCCACTGGGAGCCCAGGCCTAGAAGAGAAAACCTTCCTTGGGATATTATCTCCCTGCGCCTTAGCCCCACAGTCCTCAGACCTGAGCCCTAGGTCCCTGCAACAAACAGGCTCCCCGTTTCTCCTTACTCCTCTTGTTTGCCCAGGTCAAAATGGGCTTTCTTGATGCTGATGTCAAGAAAGATGCTGAGTGCCCGTCTCCTGTGTTCCTAGAGGACGGGGTGGGGGGCAAGTGTCAGAGGGGTGGGTGTGTGCGCGCTCATGCTAACGAGCACAGAACTAATCATAAAATTAAAGATATCATGCTCTTATTTTTGCTGGCGCTCCCATGCAGTTATTGTAATGGAGAGTTAGGTTATTGACCCACTAACCTTAATGGGTAGCATTTTCTTGCCTTATCTCACAAAACTATTAGGCTATTGTCCTATTATAGCCTTCCTTTTTTCATCTCTATTCTCTATTCTCCAATTCAGGTGCAATTCCTCCTTCTAGCTGTTCACCTTGCAAAGCTACTGCCAAGGTCATCCTGTGATAGGAAAGCCCAGATTCATTCTATCAGCAACACTTGATGAGGCAGAGCCCAGATCTGTCCTCCTCTTCCAGGAGAGTGAGAAAAGTGGACAGAGGGCTTAGCAGGGCAGAGGGTGCTAGGTTGATTGTGCTGAGGCTAGACTTGGGTATGTTTCTTCTTCAAATGGTCCTAGGAGCCGTTTTCCTAGGACTTCTACTGGGCTGTGCTCATTCATTATCACCTACCAATAAACTGGGGTTCTTCCACCCTAGGGGTTAGCGAAGTGGTTACATCTGAGCTAGCCTGGAGTCACCTTCTGGTTTACAGTTGTCTTTCTTCAGCCTTAGTTAAGTCTCCATGAATACCATTATAACGTTAATCATTTGCCCAGGATTTACCAAGACCTCAAGAGCACTGCTTTTAATTCTTAACTCTACTAGGCTAGGAGTATTCTTTGCGTTTTTCTGATGGAGAAACAGAGGCTCAGAAGTTAGGGAACTTGCCTTAATCAGTAGGTAGCAACATGAACCCCCAGCCTAGGTCTTCACCGGTCTGCTTTCAACCAGCCTGTAATAATGGAAAGTCCTCCCTTTTCTCATGGGCTCCTGCTGATTGCTTTTCTGTCTCTTTCTTTTGCCAGCTGCTCTGGGGCCAGGTGTTACTGGCCATTGTCCAGGCAGGTGTGTACAAGCCAAAGAAGCATGAGGACGCTGGAAGACTCCTCGGGGACAGTCCTGCACCGCCTCATCCAGGAGCAGTTGCGCTATGGCAACCTGACTGAGACCCGCACACTGCTGGCCATCCAGCAGCAGGCTCTGCGGGGTGGGGCTGGAGCTGGGGGCACAGGGAGCCCCCAGGCCTCCCTAGACATCCTGGCACCTGAGGACAGTCAGGTGCTGCAACAGGCTACGAGGCAAGAGCCCCAGGGCCAGGAGCACCAGGGAGCTGAGACCCACCTGGCAGAGAACACCCTCTACCGGCTATGCCCACAGCCCAGCAAGGGCGAGGAACTGCCCACCTATGAGGAAGCCAAAGCCCACTCACAGTACTATGCAGCCCAGCAGGCGGGGCAGCGGCCACATGTTGGGGAGCGGGATCCTCGAGGGGCTCCAGGAGGCAGTCGGCGACAGGATGAAGCCCTGCGGGAGCTGAGGCACGGGCACGTGCGTTCCCTGAGTGAACGGCTCCTGCAGCTGTCCCTGGAGAGGAATGGCGCCCGGGTCCCCAGCCACATGAGCTCATCCCACAGCTTCCCGCAGCTGGCCCGCAGCCAGCAGGGACCCCCACCCAGAGGCCCCCCTGCTGAGGGCCCAGAGCCCCGTGGACCCCCACCTCAGTATCCACACGTTGTGCTAGCTCATGAGACCACCACTGCTGTCACTGACCCGAGGTACCGTCACAGCAACCCACACTTCCAGCATGCTGAAGTCAGGTAACCGCCCCTGCCTTGGTCTTTCAAGCTCTTGCCTTTCTTCCAGTGAAGTTCTCCCCAGGAGGATAGCCTGAAGATCATTCCTTGTGTCAGAGCTGGCAAGATT
The DNA here is from genome assembly GCA_963573935.1 of Arctocebus calabarensis. Lineage (NCBI taxonomy): Eukaryota > Metazoa > Chordata > Mammalia > Primates > Lorisidae > Arctocebus > Arctocebus calabarensis. The sequence goes on from CAUYON010046237.1 coordinate 13,715, forward strand.
CCCCACCAGCTCCAGAGGTGACCTGATCTAACCCCCTCCTTCCTGAGATGGGAGAACTAATGCCTGGAGGAGAGAGGGACTTAGCCAAGGTCACATAAAGAAGCTAGTGGTGCCTCTTGCCTTAATTCAGAGATAGACAGCATTGTCAGCTTTGCTGTAGCATTCTGGTAACTAGAATGCTGAAGACATGAATTACAGCAGGGGGTTAAAGGTTAGATTTCCGGAAGACCTTCCTAAAGGCAAGGTTGGCAATCATTGCCAAACTGTTTCCAAGTAGTAAAGTAGTTTCCAAAAAAAGGAAAGAAAGAAAAGGACTGCCTTCTCTTTGTGCTGTTGTTGTTTTAAGAAAAAGTGGACAGCTTGCTTTCTATTAATTGGGATACATTCCTAACTGGAGGCCAGAAGAACCGTGTGGCCTCTTCAGAGACTTCTCCTTATCCTACAATGGGGGACGAGCTGCCCTGTCCCTACTGTTCATTTCCCTTCATGTTTTTCTGTGTGTCCCATGTGCCTCAGCCTATAGTGGGAGAAGATCTGGGTAAAGGTGAGCCCATTTCTACAGAGGCTCAGGAGTGACTACTGGGCCTGGGGAGGGACTTGGACTTAGATTCTGGGTGTGAAGAGAAGCGTTAGAGGATGTGATTTGATTTTTCTTTTTAAAAGGTCCCTCAGGGTGGTGCCTGTGGCCCAGTGGGTAGGGCGCTGGCCCCTTATACTGAGGGTGGTGGGTTCAAACCTGGCCCTGGCCAAACTGCAACAAAAAAATAGCCAGGCGTTGTGGTGGACGCCTGTAGTCCCAGATACTCGGGAGGCTGAGGCAAGAGAATCGCCTAAGCCCAGGAGTTGGAGGTTGCTGTGAGCTGTGTGACGCCGGCACTCTACCGTGGGCGATAAAGTGAGACTCTGTCTCTATAAAAAAATAAATAAATACTGTGGCGGGCGCCTGTAGTCCCAGCTACTAGGGAGGCTGAGGCAAGAGAATCGCTTAAGCCCAAGAGCTGGAGGTTGCTGTGAGCAGTGTGACGCCACGGCACTCTACCCAGGGCGATAAGGTGAGACTCTGTCTCTACAAAAAAA
>CAUYON010046240.1:0-27841 GCA_963573935.1 Arctocebus calabarensis
ATTTAAAAGAAGTGGAAATGGAGGTTAAGAGAAGTTTATGAGGGTCACTTGGAGTAAGGAGTATTATATAAAGGAGTAGTTAGAAGAGAAAAGTTGGGAATTTATGCTCTGAGGTATTTAGCTAATTTTAAAAGGAGAGGAGTTCTTGTTTTGCGGTGGGGAGGGGAAAGTTGCAAAGAAGGCTTTTTTGTCTATGGTAATAGCTTTGAAGTTTGGAGATAGAAGGATATTAAGGTGACTTTTTGTTGGAATAATTGAATTTTTGAGGGAGAGATTCTATATCTCTTATTTGTAAGGAAATTAAGGAGGGAACAGGTATTGCATTTAGACTTATGTGAGGTGGGATTATAGAGTAGGAAGTTATTGATATATTGAATTAAGTTTGAAGGAGAGGGATCATTGGAGGTCTTGTAATAACGTGTAGCTAAATAAGTGGAGGCTGTCACGAAATTCCTGGGGGAACACAGTTTAAGTAAGTTGGAAAGAAGTTTGAGAGGTAGGGTCAGTTTATGTGAAGGCAAATAGGTTTTTGGCAATTAGGGTGTAGTTTAACAATAATTGTAGAGTAGGAGGAATTGAGGGGGGTTTTAGTATTTTAAACATTAGGATTTACTTGTTCTGGTGGAATGGGTTAGGGTGATGGGTCTTTGATGGCTTGGGAAAGGACAAGGCAGAGTGAGGCAGAAGGAGATGGGTCAACATTTATTAATTTAAAATTAGAAGTGAGGGTGGTACCTAATTTGGAAAGTATGTCATGTCCTAGAAGGGGAACTGGACAGGAAGGCAATATTAAAAGGAATGTATAAGTGAGAAATTGCCAATTATGTAGTGTAAGAAAGGAGTTTGATGTGGACGATGGGAAAAACCTTTTACTCCAACAGTAGAGAATGGGCTACAGGGAGGTAGGACCACTGACTTTTTTAAAAGCTGAGAAGTTAGTTTTTTTGTGTTTAAAAGAAAAGACGATCATTTTTACCTGTCACCATCAGGGTTGTCCTTGGCTCTGTAGAGGTTATCTTCATCAGGTGAGAGAAGCCAGGTCTTGTCAGTCTTCAGAAGAGGCAAGCTTTAACAAGTCTGCTGGAGGAGCCGTGGTCAGCTGGCCCTATGGCCTCTCTGGGCCAAGGGGCAGTCAGCTTTCTAATGGCCCTTTTTATTGTAGACAAGGCATTTTCCTGCTGGGGCCTTAGGATTGGGGTAACATTGTACCCAGTGGTCTTCACTGCATTTGTAGCATGGTCCAGGTGGTTGAGTTATGAAGCAGCCTTTGGCTCCTGACTGAGGCAGGTTATAAATGATGGCCTTAGAGACACTGTCTTAAAGGCTGTGTTTAAGATAATGGTCTGGGGTGTCAGAGATCTGTGCTCCAAGCCCTTTAGCTTAAGTTCGATGTCAGGATAACTTTGGTTAAAGAGATGTTATGCGAATGTTTTTCTCACTTATTGTTTTAGAATTTTAATTAGTATACTTAATAAAAGCCTCAGTAAGGCATTAGAGGAAAGCTGAAGGATTTGTAGACTTATTTTGTATGACTTTCCTTAATTTATCATAACTGATAGCCTTTTTGGCGGAAGCTCTAAGTCCACAAAGAATGCAGGTAATAAAAATGTCTTTACTTCTTTTTCTGCATTATTATTATAATTTAATTTAGTTGGGTGTTAAGGACTATGGTGTTATTTGTAGGGTGCTTATTGTTTGATATATGAAATTGGTCTGCTGCCTTTTTCGTCTTCTCTTACACTTGTTTGTGTTCGTCAGAGGTTAGGGTATTAGTTAAAATAATAAAAACATTATGCTAGGTAAGTTGAGAGGATATAGTAATAAAATGAAACTTTTGAATAAAATGAGAAGGATTAGAAGTAAAGGAACTTAGTTTAACTTTAAGGTGTGTGAGTTTAGCTATGGGAAAGGAATAAACAGAAATTGCATCAATTACTTCACGGAGTGGGGCTAGGAAGTGAGAGAGAGTTTAAGGTTTTTCTAATTTTGGAGACCGATGGGAGCGGGAGCAGGTGAGGGGACTGGAGGGAATTTAAGGATAAGTAGTGGAAGATACTATAGAATTATATGGAGGAGCTAGAGGAAGAAGGGGGTAAAGAGGTCTGGAAGTGTTTCTTGGAGCAGTGGGAAGTGGACTGAGAGATAACAGGAAGAACTCTGAGGGTCAGTTGGAGGGAGGAGTCAGAAGATGAGTTTAGATTGGTTGCCGGGGAAGTAGGCGGGACAGAGGGTGAAGGCAATTGTGTGGTTGAGGGAGGAACCTAATTATGGTGGAAAGTTTGAATAGTGAGATGAAGATGTAGAAACAGTTCTTTGTTACAAGAATGTTGGAATTATCTGAATATAAATTAGGTGTGGTTTTAAGACAGGAGAAGTTCTGAATGTAGGGGACCATGCTCCATTTGCCAAGGTGCTTATAATAGTTATATAAGCTTTGGATTAAAGAAAATTAAGTGAACTATAGCTTGGTTATATACTTTGCTTATTTAGCTTGTAAAGTGGCCAAACCTGGGTAGAGAGTTTAATTCTTTTGGTTTTTAAGTTTAATCTTAATTTTACCAGGTAGCATAATAAGTACCTTACGGGGGAGTTATATGGGATAGAATAGCCTGCACCCATGGCGATTTGTTGCGGAAATGAAGTGTGAGCAGAATCACGTGTGGACCAGAACAAAGCAGGGAATGTCTTCGTGGCATTGTTGTGGCTGAGACAATGGGACACAGGTTAAGATGATCATCACCATACTTAAATCTACGTCAGACCCATGGGGCCGAGGAGAGCTTGAGACCTGGTGCCAGGAATTTTCAAGTGAGGCATGGAAGCCCTACGCTAGGCCACACAAGGTTAAGGGGAATTGGGAACTCAAGCCTCGAGAGGGGTGAATCGCCAGGAATGTAAGCAACCTAGCCCACGATTGGTGAAAAGTCGCTCCCATAGGGGTACTTACTGAGCTCAGAAGAGGTGGTGTTGTGTGCTGATTATGGCGCCTTGGCGAATGGACACAAGCCTAAGATGGTGGTGAGTGCCGGGAGTGTGAGAAGAAGATAGAGAGCTCTCAGAAACTTGGAGCATTGCCTAATTAGATCTGCTTCTGACACCCAGAGGAAAGGGGGGACACTCGACCAGCATAAACCTCACAGAACACCAAGGCTTGTAGGAAAGGTCTTTATTGGCAGGGGAAGATGCAGAGCAGCATTAAGGAGGAGGGAGAGAGAAAGAGAGAAATGGGGGAAGAGAGAAGAGGAGAGAAGAGGGGAGAGAGAGAGAGAGAAGACAGAGAGGAGACACACGGCGGGGGGGGGGAGAGAAGAGAAGAGGAAAAGAGAAGGAACAAAAGACAAAGGCACCTTATGTAGGTTCAGTTTGGGGAGGTGACAGGATAGTAGAACAGCCAATAAGGCGTTACTGCTCTGGTGCGAAGAGCCATAGGGGACAGGCCATAAGTTTGAGTTTTTCAGTGGACAATCGGGAAAGAGAGATGAAGTTTTGCAATTATCTAACACCTACTGGTGAAGTCAATGATGCCACATTAAGCTGGTTCAAAGGTAGGGCAATTAATGCTGGAATCTCTGGGATGACGATCCAAGAAGTTTCTTTAAAAATCCACACAGAAATTTGAGGTGGCAGATTTCTAAGCATTGAGTGGTTGGCTTGAGAAATTTAAACTGCAACATCAGATTTCACAGAAGGTTTTGTGTAGTGAATCCAATGAAGTTCCAGTAGAGGTTGTGAAATAGTGTATTAAAAAGTTTCTGGACTTCTCCAGGGACTTCAAATATGACATCTTTTTTTTTTTTTTTTTTTTTTTAGAGATAGTCTCACTTTGTCCCCCTTAGTAGAGTGCGATGGTGTCACAGCTCACAGCAACTTCCAACTCTTGGGTTTAGGTGATTCTCTTGCCTCAGCCTCCCGAGTAGCTGGGATCATGAGCACTCACCAGAATGCCCAGTTATGTTTTGATGCAGTTTGGCCATGGCCGGGTTTGAACCTGCCACTCTCGGTATGTGGGGCCAGCACCCTACTCACTGAGCCACAGCACTGCCCCGAATATGACATCTTTAATGCTAATAACTACAGATTTTCATTTCAAGGTGATGCCTGAAAGGAACTTTGTCATGTAGAGTGACAAATATAAGAGCAGAAATCTTTCCAAAAGATATTACATAGTTCTGCATTACACTAGCTCAACAACAGAGAAAGTGAAACTCTTGGTGATTGTTAAACTGACAAAGCCACACACATTCTGATCCTGAAGCCTATCCCTGTCACTTGAAGATAAAACAAATACATATGCATGACTTGTGGATAAGGAGTTTCACTGAGAAATGAAGAAGAAGAAATGGTCTATTCTACTGACAGTAGACAACAATGTCATCTCACAAATATGACATTTCAAAGTCAAAAATCTAAGCACTTGACCAAGGCATCATGGTTTAAAATGCACTACTGAGCCCAGTTCTTACAATAGGTCATTACTAAAAACCTAACCTGTGGTCTACCTGTAGAAGCAATTTCATCAGCTGTATTAGTTAACACTCTAGATGATGTCCTCTGAATCTGTTCTGCTTTGAATAAAAGTCAGAACAATACAGAAGTGTTTCAAGAAGATTAAGTTTGTTGCAACCCAAGAGCACAATGTTTTGACCCTATCAGAGAGTCCAGAATTCAGATAGCAGAAATCAGATTATTAGAATTTAAAGATTTTGTTTTAATTGATGATGAGGTGGCAACTTATAATAAACCTGACCCACCATGAATTTTCTAAGTGATATTAACCAAAGCACAGAACAGCTTATAAGTTTACTAAGCAGATGATAAAGGGGGAGCAACAAATGAGGATGAAACAGAATTGGAGAGACTCCAAAATGAGAGGATGTCAGGCAACTGATAATGCAGTTGAAGTCATTGGCTGTGAAGAAATGCCCAGGTACAGTGGATAGTATAGCCAGAATTGAGTGTTTTCTCCACTTACATTTGTAATAAAAGAAACAAATTAAAATTGAGCCTTTTTTCATAAAGAATGATTTATAACAGAACAGTCAATATAGTGATTTTGTATGCTAGTGTATATATGATTTTAGTGTGTTTTCAGTATGTATGATTTGATATGATATTCTCTAATAAAAGCTATACAAGAAAGTAAAGAACATGTACACATCAGGACAATAGCCTAGTTCCTTATGTTGACCACTTCCATATGTTGACTAGTTTGTTACAGTCCCTTTGTACAGAAGTTCTACTGTATTTGTAATTCATCTATAGAGGAAATGTGTTGGTTCTTCCCCATTCATTTATATATGTAATTATTTATATAAGTTTGGATTCAGTGATATTTATTTTATGCTCTGTGTTATAGTCTAATAATACATTATTTATTTGCCCCCAAATTGACCCAGCTTTGGCCACTGGGAGTTCATTTAGTTGGCTTCTTTGCCCTTCGATGTACCCTTTGGCACACTCCATCATTGTGGAACATTTTTTTTTTTGTATGTGTGTACAGCACTTTCTTAGTTTGTGGCACTATGATATGCTCAAGAATAATTTTGTATATATTTTATTCTAGCCCTATAATCAGGCTTTTATTGATGCTAATTAACTACTGCTTTTTTAAATTTCAAATTAAAATTTTTTATGATTGGTATACATAATGGGCTCTAAAACATAAGCAATGTCATGCTTAATCACTGCAGACTCCTCAGTCTGGGCTACAAGACCCAGTCTCCTTAAAATAATCTAATGCCATACTACCCTTTGGTTCTTAATGTCCAACTTGCTGTCATTTTCCCTGACTATTCCAAGTTTATTCTTGCCTCAGACTCTTTGCACTTGCCCTTCATTTTTTGATTGGATTTTTGTTTTCCTAAGACTTTTTCTTTCTGATTCTGCTTCATTTCATCCTACAGATCTCAATTCCAATTTCAAATATCAGATGTACTCTTTTCTAATAAATACATCTAAACTAGCTTAATCTTTCCTCTTCACTAACCTTCATTTATCTTTGCTTCATAGTCTTCATAGAACTTACTAGTATTTGACATTATTTCTTTTGTTACTCTTCCTAGTTATCATTGTTATTTACCCAAGTGGAATATGAATTAGATGAGTGTAAGAATTTTTTCTTTTTCATTCACCACCATATTCTCATTGATTATCACATCTAGAATATAGTACATATTCATTTGAATATCTCTGATCTTTAATCTTTAATAAAAAAGATACACTGAGAATAAATGTCTCGACTTCAATGAAATCTTCCTTGAGTACCTAAACTGGAAGGGATTACTCTCTGCTCTGAGTCTATTTAAAAATTTATTCTTTCTCACACGATATTTACAGTTCTCCTTTGTTGACACACATCTTTTATCTTTTACTATACTACAGAATCACTAAGAACAGATGTAATGATTTATTGATATTTATCTTTTCCATGCTTTCTGGGAAAGACTCTTACATTAGCAACAATGTGTGTATTTATGCATGTGTGTATGTGTGTGTGTATATATATATGTACACACACATACATACATATAAACACACACATATATGTGTGTGTGTTTGCATGTACACATTTAATTATTTATTGAACTTTTAAAAATGAATAGCTAAATAGGCTGGTAATCTTTTAACCTTGGACCTAGTTCAAATAAATTTCATCAATTGTGCAAAATAAAGGAATTAGGATAGATTTATTGACAACTTTTTAAGTTTTTCCTCTGTTGAAGGAGCTGTAGTAGATACTGGGAGTGTTCCATCCACATCCCCTGAATCTCTACCACTTCCATGGAGAACCCTAGGTGTTTTATTCCCAATGCCTGGAACCTGCCTCCCTTTGCCAGAGGACTTCCCTCAGGCTGCTTGAGACAGCTTTCTTTGCAAGCTGCAAGAGCCAGAATTATATCCTCACAGCTCCCAGGGAAACTATGACTAAGGATATAGACGTAGAAACATTCCAGCTTCTTAGGCCTTTCATAGCCACAGCTCTGAGTAAGGCTTACTCAGTCCCAGAGCTCCTTTATAGGAGTTGGTTTAATAGCTTATCCTTGCTTGGCCTTCTTCCCTTCCCAATCTTCCTACTTTGAACAACCCGTTTTTCCCAGAAACTCTTCAAAATATATCCCTTTCACACAAATCTCATCTCAGAATTACTTCTGGTGAACTAACTCTGAGACCTGAAACAAGGGGATAGAGTCCTCTTTGAGAATCTACTTCCGGCTTATCTTCAGAAAAAAAAAATCATTAAAATGAAAATATTCTTATATACTATGGATTTTAATTTAAGAATACCTTGACTAAAAATATCTAAGGTAACTTTTGTTCTTAAATTTATTCATTTCAACAACAAAAATGGTTAGTGAGTTTCTAGAAATGCCTAGCGTTGTCTTATTATAATTCCTAATGATATCAGAGTGAGTAAAACCAACCAGATCTTTGCTTCTATAAACTTTATCTTCAAGTAGAGTAAGATGAGAATAAGATGTTGTTTATAAAATAGCAAGTAATGTTAAGTGTCAAAGGAATAATTAAAGTACATAGAATGCTAGTAGCCAGTGGGCAACTACCTTAAGTATGATGATCAAGGGAGAGAGCTCAGAAAGGAACATTTAAGTTAAAATTGTAATCAGAAACAGAAGCCAGCCATATAAAGTTCAGGACCTGACAAGATGAGCAGAGATAAATGGAATACAGGCAAAAGGAACAGCCAGTGCAAAGTCTCTAAATTAAGTACAGGCTTGGCAAGTTTGAGAATCAAAAGAGGCTCAGTGTCTAAGCATGGCATGCAAAGCAAAGAGCATAGAAGACGATTTGCAAAAGTGTTCATGCACCTGCTCATGGAGGGTTAGTCAAGCCGAAGAGTTTGGGTTATATTCTATGTAAAACAGGGATAAGGATAGTCAGTACTCGTTTTCCACTGGAACATCCCATGGCTAAGTGTTATAGCATAGTGTTTCGGGTCTAATTGTATCATGATCAGTTCCAGTGACAACGACTCCTCCCACTGCTTTCCTGGCATATCCCTTCTAACTGATTATGGATTCTTTAGTCTCTACCTCCTCTTTTCTAAGTCTTTCCCCACAGGAGACAAAATTCCATAATAAGTAATTAGATGAAGTAAAAGTCATTTCTGAATAACACTACCTCCATGAATGAGGAGAATTTCAATAAATATTTCCACAATAAAATGAACTATGCTTGACCTTCTGACTAGGTCTAGAGCTAGGCTCCTACTGAGAGGATATTGCATTGAGGGGATAACGTCTTAGAGGATACGGAATATATGTTACTGCTATATTCACATGTGTTTATGTTGGTTGGATGGGTTGGGATTTGCTTCAACAGTTGATGCTAGTATTGATTTCTTAGGATTTTGTTTCAAAGAAGGAAACTTGTCATTTTCTGCAGTCTCTTTAAAATTCACTAGAAGGTTGCTTAAATGCACGGTAGATATAATCAGAATCTCAATTTCAAGCACACATTTTTTTCAATTCTTTCACTGACACCATCATGGTTATTCTACAACTTATGCCCTCTAACAGGAAAGGAGTCTTTCTGACAAAGCAAGCTTGATAAGACAGCTGGAGTTTCTTGGAGAATATTGACCAGAGTAATTACTGTATTTCTGACAGCAGCTGTAAAGTTTCTGCTGCTGGAGTAGAATTTAACCCCTACCTAACTGAATTCTAAGAAACTGATTCTTTGTTATATTGTGTTAACACGTACCTCAGGATATTCCTTGGAAAAAATATGAGCTATTTAATTGCATTAAAAGCATAATGGCTTCTGACTTGACATTCTGGGGTCAAGAGCTGTGCAAAAATATTCATATAATAGATGAAAAAGTGATTGTCTCTTCATTGGTCTGTTTGTCCTCACTCTGGTTTCCATAGTTGCGTGTACCTTATATTCAGCTTAGTTGGTAAACAACAAAATATAACCTGTTTTTACATATGATGAAGCTTGAAGCTTACTTGCTTCAGATTGGGGATTTTTTCTAATTCTTCAAGTATTGTGGAAGTAATATGTATTAAAATGCTATATTTTATCTAACCCCAGATTTCCAACATTATATTGAAACTTTTTCCTTCTACTATTCTAAAATATCTAAAGCCATAATTTTAAAACATTCACTTGCCAAGTATTTGCTATCTGCTATTTTTGAAACACTAGGCAAATCACTAATAAGTTACAAAAAAAACATAAATTGTAATATCTGCATTCTGAGTTTGTTACAGGCACTTACATATGGCACTGACTGAGGACTTCTTCCTTCACTCATGATCCTCCTCTACACACCACAGTAGGCATCAAGGTGACTTTGGATCTGAAGTAAGTTTAACATATATAAACCTAATTCAAACACTGAGGCTAAAAAGGAGTGTAACTCTATTTTCTATAAATTATGAAAAAACCTGCTCCAGTTCTCCAATATATGGGACATCTAATATCAGTCATTTTTTTATTCCCCTCCCACCATTTGTACAGAGGTTCTGAGTTTGCATTAAAACAGGGAGGAAGCAGCTTCCCTGCTTAGGTACACAAAATTTTCTATGTATCAAGATTAAGGTGCGTATTTTTCTAGCATGATTGAGGGCAGCGATCCTAGGGTGCCAGTGCCCTAAGTATAGCACATGGTCATTTCCTCTGTGGTGTAGCCTCCTCAGATCTCTATTCCCTTCCCAGAGAGGGAATTCTTCTCACTGTTGGCTATTCCTCAAAGAGCCAGATCATTTCTTCTTTCATGAGAAATTCAGCTCTATGTTTCTTAAAGGATATAGGAGAACAAAATCCAGACTAAGATGTCTCTTGCAAGCCACCTTTCTCATGACCCATAAACCCAATGAATCCTGAGATAAAGTAATACAAGACCATGTATCTTTGTGAGATGAATGGGAATGGAGAGACACCATAAGGGACAAAAATAATAATATCTCAATGAATAACTTGGTCATATAAACATTGAAAACAAATAGCATGAGATAGGCAAAAAGAAGATAAAGAATTCTAGTTGAACTGAGAAATTGTCTTAGTCTATGAGTAGAATCTTGATCCTCTGGTGGAATTCTGGAACCAGCACAAGTTGCAATACCTGGTGTTTGTTAGGAATGAAGAAACTCATTGCTTTTCCACCCTTGAATAATGGAACACAAATATGTATTTTACCATGATTTCCAGGTGATTTATATGCATAAGAAAGTTTAAGAACCACTATAATAGAGAAAAAAAGGTACAAAGTATGTTCAGAATGCAGTAAAGAGCTCATTTGCTTAAAGCACAGGGTTCATACAAGAAAAATAAGTTATGTCTATAAATAATGGCTGGTCCAGAAAATTAAGAGATTGTAAGCCATTTTCAAGGGATTGCAAGTTTTCATGCAGTCATGGAGAGTCATTGGCACTGGAGAATGGCAACATCAATGGGATCACTTAGGAAGATGTGTCCAGCAAAAGTGGGAGAAGGAGATCTTTGTGAAAGAACATCGGATCTATGGTACCAAATCTGTCTAAGATAGTCGTCCTTGAAGTTCTGCAGAGATTTTCATAAATACATAGACTTTTTCAAGCTGTTGGAAGACCATTAAATGCAGTATCTTATGAAGCAAAGACATTCTTATTAATGACTTTAAAGAACAATTTTAGCTCTTGGTGTCACTGGGTTTGGCAAAGAGGTAGTGTGGGCTAGGACTCTAAGGATAAGAGAAACAGAATTTTCACAGCCAATTAGAAACTCTTACCAAACAAATAGAAAATGTAGTTCAAATAAGGCCCTGGGAGCACATTACATGACTCTTTCAGGTTCTTTAACAGCGCGGTGTGTGCCTTTTTTTTTTTTTTACCTGCCCTGTGGCTGTCTCATCCCTTATTTTAATTCCTACCTGAGGTAGGTTAGCCTGCAGAGCGGAGTGGGATATCGTCAACCTTCTCCAACAGCCTTTAAGTCAGTGGTTTGCAAGCATCACTGTACATTAGAATCATCTGGGGAGCTCTAATAACTACAGCTGCCCAGCCATGAAATTAATATTTCTGGTAGTCCAACAGTCAAACAAGTACGACAAGAGTCAAGTACTTACATCCAAACTGAGAACTGCAATTAAAAAAAATACTCTTCTGCTTCTTTGTGTGGAGTAAAATAAAATGGTTACTATTTAAGAAGCCTGGGTTTCATATGCATTATCTACTTCACCACACTACTCTCCTTCCCCCGATACCTTGTAGATAACCTGTGTGTTAAGTAAGAATTTTGCCATTATCTTTACTTTGCAAAATAGTAAACATAGGCTTAACAGAAGAGATGTGCCTGCCCACACTAATAATGTTAGAAAGTAGTCTAGCCAGTATTCAACTTAAGGGAGTGAGACGTAGAGCCTGACACTTGGTCTAAAGCACAAAGAATAATTTGTAGATTCATTCATCCTTCCCATTGTGACTCAAGGATACTGAACACAAAATATTTTTAATACTGTGAATGTAAGGTAATCTGTGAGTCAGTTTGTAAATGTTGAAATTTGCTGTAGTGTGATTGGTCATTTCTAGACTTCATCAGTGAATGTTGTGATGTTTTCCATACAGCAGGCATTTAGTAGCTTCTTTTTTTGAGACACAGTCTCACTTTATCATCCTCGGTAGAGTGCCAAGGTGTCACAGCTCACAGCAACCTCCACCTTCTGGACTTAGGCAATTCTCTTGCCTCAGCCTCTTGAGTAGCTGGGACTACAGGCATCTGCCACAACGCCAGGCCATTTTTTGTTGTTGTTGCAGTTTGGCTGGGTTTGAACCTGTCACCCTTGGTATATAGGGCTGGCGCCTTACCCACCGAGCCACAGGTGCTGCCCAGTAGCTTCTTTTTAAATGATCAAATGGGTGAATTCAAGACAAGTTTGTAGAGGAAAATAAACACATGATTAAATCAGGCCTACTATCAAGAAACACATGTTGGTCAGTCATGGTGGCTCACGCCTGTAATCCTAACACTTTGGAAGGCTGATACAAGTGGATTGCTTGAGGTCAGGTGTTCAAGATCAGCCTGAGAAAAAGCAAGAACCTGTCTCTATAGCCAGGCATAGTGACTCACACCTGTATCTAGCTACTCGGGAGACTGAGGCAAGAGGTTTGCTCAAGCCCAAGAAAGTCAGAGCTTGCTGTGAGCTATGATACCACTTCACTCTACCCAAGATGACAAAGTGAGACTCTAAAAAAAAAAAAGGAGGAAGCACATATCACAGGATATTCTTAACAGCCAACATCAATCATTGCACCTATTTGGGTGGCTATTAAATATGGCCAGCTATATTCAGGGACTTATGCTTATTTTACTAAACATCTCAACATGCTCATTATGTTTCACTCTACTAGAATTGTTTCATTCAATTAGTCTTTTTATCTCAACATAGGGGGAGGATATCACACTGGCTGTTCCCTCCATGAAACTCATCTCCTCTTGCTTCCCTGCTTGCTTTCTACCAGAGCACCATCACTATTACCCTATGCCTGGGTAACACTTCAGATTCTAACTTAGGTGTAATTTCTTCATGGAGTATGTCCTGACCTCTAACTCCATCACTCCACTCCACAACTGCAAATCTATTAATTTTCCTTCACAGTTTCTCCTTATTTTCTTAAAACAAATTATCACAATTTATTAGGTATCAACTTGCAGTTTTTATTATTCAGTAGCTAATTCCTCATTAAAATGTGCATTTCTAGAACAAAGAAACAATTCATGTTTACCACTTTATTTCTAGTGCCTAAAAAGTTCCTAGCTCACAGTAGATGCTCATTAAAAAGATTGAATATTGAGTGCTTTTAAGAATAAATTGTTTGATTTCCCCTAAAACCATTGGTTTGTCTTAATTCTCAAACTTACTAAGTGATCTAACTTACATGTAGTTGTTGTTTTTCCTCACTTAACTGTTGTCAACCAATGCTTAAAAATAAATAGCCAACAAAATATGTAGTGTTCCCATTAAATAGCCTACTTGTTTTTTGAAAGCAATTTACCAGCAAGAAGTATGAGAATCGATGTTAATTCAGTAAAATTCCCTAGTGAAAAGAAACCTGAAAATAAGAGCTAATTTTGAGATGAGAATTTTGGAGATAAATATTTTATCTCAAGTCAGTATCTTCAACTTTCCTTTAGCTGATAAATTTTTATATATAACCGTAATTTCCTAGTATTTCCAATGAAAGGATATACAATGTTGACTCCAACTCCACATTTGTTTGGACAGTAGACTCCACATATGGGCATGTACTTACTTTTTTTTATTGTATATATAAAAAGTGTTTTTACTTTTTTCTAATATTGTTTCTAAGCTGGTGCTTTATTGTTTTTTATCGTTTGGGATTCATTGAGGGTAATTGAGAATTAGGTTACACTGATTGTAGTTGTTAGGTAAAGTACCTCTTGTAATTGTGTCCCACCCCCAAGAGGTGCCAAACACTGTGACCCCCCCATCCTCCTCTCTCCTCCTCTCTCCCTATCCCTCATTTCCCTTCCCCACCCCTATATTAGCTCGTCTACTGCCTTCATATTAGACTGGAGTACATTACATTCTTGCTTCTCCATTCTTGTGATGCTTTACTAAGAAGAATGTGTTCCACCTCCATCCAAGTTAATACAAAAGATGTGAAGTCTCCATCTTTTTTAGTGGCTGAATAGTGTTCCGTGGTATACATATACCACAGCTTGTTAATCATTTCTGGATTGGTGGGCACTTAGGTTGTTTCTACTTTTTGTTGATTACAAATTGAGCTGTGATAAACAGTCTAGTGCAAATTCTTTATGATAAAATGATTTTCCTTCTTTTGGGTAGAAGGATCAAATGGGATTGAAAAATCAAATGGGAAGAATAATTTGAGTTTTTTGAGGAGTCAACATACTTCCTTCCAAAATAGTTGCGTTAGTTTGCAGTCCCACCATCATTGTAAAAGTTTTCCCTTCTCTCCATATCCACACCAGCATCCACAGCTTTAAGACTTTGTGATGTGGGCCATTCTCACTGGAGTTAAATGATGTCTCAGGCTAGTTTTGATTTGCATTTCTCTGATGATCAGGGATGATGATCATTTTTTCAAATGTTTCTTAGCCATTTGTCTGTCTTCATCAGAGAAGATTCTGCTCATAACTCTTGCCCAGAGGTAGATGGGATTGTTTACTCTTTTTCTGTTGATTAATTTGAGTTCTCTATAGATTCTGGTTATCAATCCTTTGTCAGATTGACACCCTGCAAATATCTTTTCCTATTCTGAAGTTTGTCGATTTGCTTTACTTGTTGTGCCTTTAGCTGTGCAGAAGCTTTTCAGCTTGATTAAGTCCCATTGGTTAATTTTTATTGTTGCAATTGCTGCTAAAGTCTTTGTCATAAAATATTTCCTCAGTCCAACAACATCAAGAGTTTTCCCCACACTTTCTTCTAAGAAGTCACTTATCCATCTTGAATCAACCAGTCTCTACTTGCTATTTGATCTTTGATAAACCAAAGAAAAGCATACAGTGGGGAAAGAATCCCTATTCAACAAATAGGGATTTGTTGGGAGAACTAGATGCTGGGATAACCACATGTAAAAGGCTAAAACTCAATCTACACCTTTGGCCCCTTACAAAAAATGACTCAAGACAGGCATGTACTTTCAAGAACTTCCTATATTGCTCTTATTTGTGGCACCTATCTATTTATTCAATTCTTCTCAACAAGCATTGATAACATGTCTACAAATGTGCCTTACACAAGCCTCCTTGCTGTTGGAATGCAAAAGAAGTTTATAAATTTTATAAAAATGTTTATAGTAACTGGAAAAAATGTTTGTTTCCAGTCTCAGGCACATTCAATGATGTATGTATCTAAGTTAAACAACATACCCAGCACTAAAATGTTGGTGAAGAATAATATACATGTCTTTCAAGTTCAGTAGATAGTATTTAAATAATAAATGGAAATAGTTTTCAAAACTCCCAGTCATACCCAGATTATACAAATTAAATCCAAAGACATAATTAAAGTCACCATCATAGAGGAAAGAAACACCAGCCTAAAAATGAGACATGTAAAAATGAGCCTAGCTAAAATACGAAGGTATAATTTTTAAAAGTTCTTAGAATAGTGTTGTAGATTAAGGAAAGGGAATTGGATGCTATAGTTACTAGTTTTGCTTAAAAGGAGCCTGTGGACTGTTAACAGGAATTCATCACTAATTTTAATACCTTCCAGGGCTTATTTGTTCATTGTGGATTCAGCTTTCTTTTTGGTTAAATCTTAGTGAAAAATTTTTGACAAATCAGGTTATATTATAACTGCAATAAATTCTTCATGGACCATAGTTCTAAAAATAAACTATTAGGGAGACACAATCTGTATTTTTAAACAGCCTGTTTTTAACTTTTTATATTACTGATCACGAGGCATGCTTTTTTCTTACAGATTTTCCCTACATTTTTTTCCAGTCGCAGGCACATTCAATGATGTATGTATTTAAGTTAAACAACATACCCAGCACTAAAATGTTGGTGAAGAATAATATACACGTCTTTCAAATTCAGTAGATAGTATTTAAATAATAAATGGAAATATTTTTCAAAACCATGATACTCTGTTTCCCAAATCTCTTTTAATTTAACAAAGAAAAACAAAACTTCTGAATTTTTTGAAATTATCAGAACTCTTTTTTTTATAAGCTTATAATGGTACCACCATATAATGCACATATTTTTTTTAGTTCATAGACAAGTGCAAGCAAGATTTCTAATGCTATCCATATGCACATTCTGTCTTGCTACCTGTGGAATTGTTGGCAAATAATTGACCTCTCTGGTCTCTGTTCCTGTATGTTTGTCAAGAGCATTAAATAAGCTCCCATGTAGCGGTCTATGCACCATGCTCAACACAGAGTAGGTACTTAGCAGGTGTTGATTCCCTTTTCCATGCTCAGAAAATGCCTGCTTCAGAATCAGGTTCCCTTATGTGTTAATAAAAGGTGGTGGGGTTAGCAGGTTCTTCTGCCCCTGGCTTGCAGCCTATATACTATTCTGGATAGCAGACAATTATCCCCAAATTTCAGGTCTCTATCACGTTCTGGTCAAGTTAAAGGTTTATTTTTCTAACTACTTGGATGAATAATATCACCAGTCTGCTCTCCTTCATCCTGCTGAACCAGAATCATCATTTTTTGGTCTTCTCTTGGCCTTCTTGATCCACGTTAGTATTTGAGGATTTCCAAACTTATACTATTTGTGTTCTTGTAAGGTGTTTTGGTTTCTGAAAAGTGTTGAAAATTTCCACCTGGAGTCAGACTGAGTTGAAATTTTGACTATATCATTAGCATTATTGTAATAATTTTATATTATTATTATAGTTGTGTGACCTTGGTAAAGTCCGTTAACTTTTTACAACTGTATTTTCCTCATCAGAAAATTGTAGATGGTAATCCCAAACTCAGAGGTTACTGTGGAGGTTCAATGAAGTAAAACATATTATGTACTTAGCACTTAACATGGCTAGCACAGTAAAGAATTCAGGCAATCAGGCCATAATGGTAATAGATAACAGAGAGGCAGAGACAGAGACAGAGACAGATTGGTTTACTCTTATTACAGATTCAAGTATTGCTAAAAATGATAATGTTAGAGGGTTCTGACCTGAAAAAAATAATAAATTTATCATCCACTTGCATCAATCCACATGCATTAGGAAAAGAGTTAAAACAGAGCTATAATAGGTTAAACCAAATAATTTGGGATGAGTTCATATGGTGTGTGATTGTTAAAACAGTGTGACAGAATATTTACCAAAAAAGAAAAAAAAGAAGCAGAGGAATTTATATTAATCATCCCTACTCCTTTACGATCTTAATTCTAGCTATTATTTAGGGAATAACTGGAATAACAAATTGAAAATTGTTTCTCCATCCTTTCCTCTTTGGGATGGGCTGTTTCCTTCTTCAATTTACTATAGTGTATGAATGTGTTCCTTCCAAATGAATCTTCCACTCTGTAGAAAAAATACACAAGTACATTTTGAGGAGATTAATGTCAATTGGAACTGGAAAAACAAAAAATATTACAAAACAGTTACTGATCCACTGTTAACATTGTGGATTGTTCAACGCAAAATTTCCTACTCTTGGCATTGTCATTTGTCTCATTGCCTAAGCAAAATTACAATCTCAAAGGAAGTGGGAAAGGGATGAGAAGTGAGGAGTGACATAAATTGACTAGTTTTGCTACACAGACAAGAGATGCTGATGTGCCAAGGACCAAGTAAAGCGTCTTAGCTGTAAATTTGTTTGTAGATGTGCCTGTGATTTGTACCATGAGAAAAAATAAAGGGAACATGAAATCACACATGATGGTGAAAAAATAAGCAGTCTATATTTTGTTGTTGATGCTATTTTCTAACTTTGTTGATCTTGCATATTTTTCCCTCTTCCCTCTCCTCCGTTCATACTTCCACTTACTTCATACTTTCATTTACGTTCCTGTTAATGTTAACTTCACTACTAAAAACAAAACAAATGTAACATAGTTACTTGAATCAGAAAAATTTAACATTCATTTTCAATGAGGTTTTCTAAATCAGAGCAGTTTAACATGGTGCTTAAAAGCACCTGGAGAATAAGAATCTCAGCTCTGCCATTACTTTTTCTGTAATCTTTGGCAAGTTATTTGAATTTACTTGCCACAATTTTCACATCTGTTTGAAAAATGTTAAGAGGTTGGGTGTGATGTCTCACGGCTATAATCTTAGCACTCTGAGAGGTCAAGGTATGAGGATCTCTTGAGCTCAGGAGTTTAAGAACAGTCTGAGCAAAAGTAAGACCCTCTCTCTACTAAAAGTAGAAAATAATAGCTGGGTCATGGTGGGCACCTGTAGTCCCAGCTACTCAGGAGGCTGAGGCAGGAGGATCACTTCAGCCCTGAAGTTTGAGGTTGCTGTGAGCAAGACTGATGCCTCCACACTCTAGCCTGGGCAACAGAGTGAGACTCTGTGCCAGAAAAGGAAAAAAAAAGTTAGAATGATAACAGTATGCATTTTTTTAGGATTGAAGAGTTGCAGGGGCTACTCAGTTGTGCATGAAAATAGGCATGAACAATACCTAAACTAATGAACAGGGCTATGTTTCAATGAAGTTTTATTTATAACAGAAGCTAAGACTAGATTTAGCCAGTAGTCCCTAATTTGTCAACTCCTGATTTATATCATATTATTTTTCCACCTAGAATGAACTCTGGAGATTAACGAGTTTGACATCCTAATTTTACCTTTAAGAAAGTTAAAAGTCAGGATGAGGAGGTAACTTGTCCACTATTCCTCTACCAGAAAACAAAACAAAACAAAACATATAGCTAGTATTAACAACTGCTGTTCTTATATAACTCATGGCATCATCCTTATCTGCAGAGCTCCAGTAAAGATGTCTTATTTTTGAAAAATAAAAATTTACCCTAGAAAGCACCCCAGACTTTCCTTTGGTGATGTTAGGTTCAATTCCCAAAAGCAGACTTGAGAAAAGGACTCCAGTGCAAATGATAAGCAAGAGAAGAAAATACAGGAAAAAAGAGTAATAAGAAAGGGAAGACTTCAGTAAAATGAATGCAGAGGGTAATAAGTCTGAGTCTAATCCTAAGACTGATCCATTTGAACTCTGAAGTGCAAGTTTCCATTTCATACTTATTAGCTATTCGCATCCTCAGAAGCTATACTGACAGTCTTCTGTATTCCCTTAATGAGAAAAAAAAATTGCATGGTTTAGCCTATTTAAAAGTGTAGATCATAGCCTAAGCTAGATTTTTATTTGAAGTTTCTTTTTTTATCTGTAAAGATTCACAGAAATTTTGTTTTTACCTTAATATATCAATGACTGCTTGAGAGTTTTCCAAATCTATGAGTTTGAAGATTTGCTATCTTCAAAAGTTGTTTTACCTAATACATGATTTTTTTTTCATCTTTAAAGTTTAGTGTTTTTTTTTTAACCTTTGCTTTCTCAGGAACTAGTAGAAATTCAATTTCATTTGAAATAAAGTCTTAATAGTTTTTTTTTCCTCCTGTCCCATTTATACTTCCCTCTTCACAGAGAAGAAAAAAAGGGGGCCAGGCAGTTTCTCAATGGTTATCACCTACCTTCAGTTCTCAAAAGAATGGTTATCACCTACCTTCAGCTCTCAAAAGAAAAAAATGAAACAATTGGACACATCCATTTTACCCTTAAGGTTCCTTACTATAAATTCTTAAGTGCTTTCCCAGTTTAATTTTAAAAGAATTTGAGATCTAAGCTTTCTTTCTTCTGGTAGTTCAACATACAATAAGATTAAAACAATCTATAATGTTACAACCATTCCTTCCAGATAATCTTCTGCTCCTTTTATGGTGGAGATGATTTAAAAGACCCTCTCCAATCACTAGTGTCTAGTCACATGGTATGAAAAGTGTTTTGCCTATTTGCTTGTTTATTTTCTTTCCTGGTAAAAATCTTACCATATTTTCCTAGTAGTGTTTATGTTTTCTTTTTTACCTTCTCTGCTTAAATCAAGGCTCATCTTCATGGCTCGGTTTTGTGTATGTTTGCTTTCAAACTACTGCTGCAGAATTGAGAATCCTGTAAGTCTATAATATTTATTATCATAAAAGTCTGCTGATCCCTGATCAAATGACGTGGCAATTACAATATAGCTCATAAATTGATAAATGGTGGAAGGAAGACTAATACCAAGGTACCCTACCTATTTACATAATTTAAAATCTTTTTCCCGATATCAAGGATCTCTACAAGTTGGTTAACTTTGTAGCTGTTTATCATTTTTACTTTAGGCAGATGCTATATTTGTGCAGAAACTTAATCTCAAACTTTCCTGTCACTCACTAAAATCTGCAATAATATCTTTCTCATCTTTGAAGTCTATTTCAAATAAGATGCTTTCAATAATGGCTTTCCCATTTACTCCCAGACAACTCTGATCTCTCTTTTCTGCAATTCTTTCGGATCGTGCTCTTCTTTTGTATGCCTTTCTGTCTCATTAATACTCTGTTGCTTAATCACCATTGGAATCTTCTTTCTCATGCTTCTTGAAGGGAAAAATATTACTGAATTTCATCTTTTAGGTTCCTGTATAGCATTTGCACAAACATAGAGGCTCAGTATATTCACTGAATTAGTAGCTCTGTCAGAAAGATGGGCCTTGTGATTCATCTCACATCTCATGGCTGTTGATCACCCTTACTAGTGGCTTCTAATGATCACAGATAATTCAGAGTGACAAGCCCCTCATTTCAGTTTATATTATGAGAATTTCTCTTTCTGGACATTGGCCAATAGTTGCTGCCTAAATTGTTTAGTTCTGGATTTCCAAGGCAATCCAAATGTACTACCTACATTATTTTTGTCAAATCCAAATACTACGTTTTTTGCTACTTTATCTATGTTCCTTAAATCTATAACACATAACCATGGAATATTGAAATCATGTCTTGAACCATCAATGCTCCACATCCCCAATTCCGCATAAAATGCCTGCTTAGAACATACCATTTTTTTCAAAGTACTCACTGCTTCTAGTTGATGTTGACTCCAACAGTTTCTCACTTTATTCTTAACTGCAACTATTATAAATAACATTTAAACAAATAAACATTGGTAGAAACTGGTTGTTGGATTCGTTTGCATGTAAGAAAACTTTATCTTATACAGAAATGACCACATCCTCAAGAGGAACACTTCCACTCAAAGATCTTAATCATTTATTTGAAGGTAAAACCAAATTTATCTTCTCAGGAACTAGAGAACAAAACATGTCTTCATGCGGTTTCTATTATGGGAGAATCATGCTAAAACAAATGAAAGAAAATAGTGATTATTATCACCTACTCATTAGGTTTCCAATTAAAGAAAATTTTCATTCTGACAGACTTTGACTAGTTATTCTCCATTCTTCCTTTTCTGAAGTGAAACTTTTCTTAATCACAAAACCTTTGACAATTTTAGAATACTGTGAAATGGAGATACTAATAGAACTTACTTCAGTGGATTTTATGCAAATTAAATGAACTCTAGAGAGGTTAGAACATATGTATCAAAAAAGGTCATTTTGTACTGACAAGGACTTATATGTTAAATATTACATAGAATGGCATGTTTTTATTTAAAAAATCATACGTTAAAAAATTATGAAACTGTCCTAT
Organism: Arctocebus calabarensis; assembly: GCA_963573935.1. Taxonomy (NCBI): domain Eukaryota; kingdom Metazoa; phylum Chordata; class Mammalia; order Primates; family Lorisidae; genus Arctocebus; species Arctocebus calabarensis. The sequence continues at coordinate 21,164 of CAUYON010046240.1, forward strand.
GACTTTCTTTCTCTTTTTTTTTATTAAATCATAAACACATAGATCATGTATACGTTAATGCATTTATGGGGTATGTTGTGCTGATTTCATATAGAATTAGGAACACTTACACCATACTGGCTAATATATACCTCATCTCGTTTACTTAATTATTGTGTTAAGACGTTTATACTCTATACTAACAGATCCAACATGTACCCTTGCATTATGCACCAACATGAGATATATTTTATTTAAACACTTAGCAAAAAAGTTTTTTTGTGAATTCATTCATTTAGAAGATCACTTATTCAACTATGACTAATAAAGTATATAAAAAGTGGTACTAATACAATTATTTAACATTAAAATTACAATATTTTACTAATAGTTCTGAGTTACTTGACTATTCAATTTTTGGGGCATTCTATCTCTAGTCATTCTCGCAAATAATATTAAATTTTTCTAGGAATTTTGCATACATTTGTATTTATTTATGTTTATTCAGTTATACCATGACTGTTTTCAGGGTGATTTTTTCCCACACATAACTATGGGAATTGCTAAAGGATAAGTAACAATCATCCACACTTGACTTGAATATGAGATCTCAGATATCTTAGATTGGCATATTCATTCATTCATCCGTTATTCATCCATTCATTGTTACTAGCTAATAACAATGATACTCTTTTGTAAAATGGATATGATGAGTTTGAATCCCCCTTTGAGCTATATTCAAGTTTCAATGTCACAATTTTTTTATTAAAAAGATGTGATTAATAATTACACCTATTCTACCCATACTAGACATCTGAGGCTTTTGCCTATTCAGCATCCATTCCTCCTCTTCCTGGGAACTGTATGCCAAGGACCTTTCTTTGGGTTATTATACCTCAACCACTCTCACTACATAGTTTGGATGTGATTTACTTCAGCTTTAGGACCAGGGGTGGGCCCAAGCTCATAATGAGAACGAGATTGGTTAAAAGCATGACTATGATCCAACTCCCCCAGAGGATTATATCTTGTAATTTTGGAGTTACTAAATTGTTTATTCTCTCAGGGTTGCTAAAGAGAAGTTGCTGGTTATCTTTGATGATACCCTGCCTGAGAATATAGCCTATTTTCATAGAAAAGAATTAAGAAAGAAAATAGTTCAATTGTCTAAATCTATCTGTAAGGAAAACTGGGACACTTCTGACCTTTCGATTACATTACCTAATGTTCACTTGCCTGAGGTTTTTGAGTTTGATTTCCATTACTGACAACCCCAACAGCCCTGAGGAATATACTACACAAAAGCTTGGGAGAATTAAATGAGCAGTGAGTTGTTGGTGTTCACAATACAGCAAGCAAGCTACCCAGAAAGTACTCAATAAGTATTTACTGTAATAATTTTTAACTATAATATATCAATTATACAAAACCTAATGCAAGTTAGGGAAATGTACTTCATATAATACATTAAATAATAAAAACAAGAGTAAAACATAGTCATTTTTTTTTGTAAAATTAGCAAAGAGTGTACCTCCAAAGGGGATGTAAAGAAAAAAAGAACCAATAATGCAATTGGCTTTAGACAAGCAGAAGTCAGAGATTAACTTTGCCTGAGGCTGTAAATACTTGGGGCTTTTTAAAAGCATCAGATGTCCAAATCCTCTAACTTTTGGAGGCCCCTTGACATACAACATAAAGACTATTAAAATATGTCTTTCCCATGTTAAATTTAATTTTGTATAATTATAGACATAGTATTACATTTATAGACACTTAAGCATTAATTTTAACATTATAATTTGTTTTTTAAACTTAGAGCCAATATGTACATTTTTCAGAATTTCAACATTTCTAAAGGTCTAGAAAAGGCTTATAACTCTAGGCTCTCTAACTATGGCACCTAAGTGAATAAATAGTTCTGCTGAGGGAGCCTTGGGAAAGGCCTGAGAGATGTGTAACCCACATTCTGGAAAACAATATTTTACATGCTGGATTAGTTATCCATCTCTCTGTGGCCATCCCGAAGAAACCAACCTCAAAGAGTTTAGGAAATTACTCTGTAGGCTTTTCCACGTGCTTTCTCATCAGTAGTTTTTGGTCACTTACATACATTGACAAGGCATACCTCTTTCCCCCACTATGAGGTTCTGAAAAGTAGTTCGTAATGAGGACTTTCTTTGCATTTTGTCCTTTTCCAGCAGAGGCGAGGTGGCATTTTATTACTGCTTAAACTGTGTGTGAATGTAATTATTATCCCTATGGTGTCAGAGCTTAGGTAATCTCCTCATATAACAATTGTACCTCCATTTTAAGTATCTCTAATTTTATTTTGTACTCCGAGGCACTTTTTTCTTTCTTTACTCTTGAAGAGTGATTAACCTGAGGTTAGTGTTCCTTTAAAAGATGTCCAGTCACCTAAGTCTCAAAATTTTCTATGAGTTGTTTGATTGCTAAAGTATAGAAATCTGTCTGAGCAGAGATTTTCTGTCAAATTAACTCGGTAAGTGAGAACAAGCTGAGAACACAGAGTGGACAAATCTACAGGAATTCATAGAGTCACATAATTATTAGGAAAGACCTGAGCCCTTCCACATTTTTCAATAAACTATGTGATCTTAGAGCTACGTAATTTCTACTTCTATTTCCTTGCATATAAACTAGGGATGAAAATTATTACAGGCATATTGTGAAGATTAAATAAAATACTACATATATAAAGCATTTGGGATAGTATCTGACAGATTGATCTTATTTTATTATTGTTACTAATATATTTTTAATTAAATAATTTAAATTGTTTTACATGTTATAAGGTTTACTGTGGCCAAGACCTTTACAGAAACATGGGGTTATTATTGGTTTTACATACTGAAGGAGAAATAGGACTCAGTGGGCATGGAATTCACATGTCCAATTGGGCAGAGTAAAGTTTCATTCACCTGTAAACCCACAACATGAAATTTATGGCAATTAGGGAGAATTTTCTTTTTTGGTGTTTGTGAAGACAGGACTTTCCAGACAAATAAACAAAGAAAATTATTGATTGGCATAAAGGAAAAGATTTAATACAATTTAACCTACTCTAGGCATATCCTTTGGTACATTAAAATAAATATACATTTATACATAAGCCAGATGAAAAGGTTAATTAAAACATTTCTTATTTGTATATTACAGTAGATCAAGGAGGCCATATATTTCACAGAATTTTATCAGTAATTCACAAGTTTGTGCTATAGTATGTATTGAAATTAATAAACACATACAAAATAAAAAATAAAAAAGTAATAAACACATATTTTCCTTCTACATGTTATTTCTGACTTTCTTCCTACTCTTTAATATTACTAGAATTTATGTACACTATTTCAAAAGACCCTCAATATCCAAACCTAAGCAATCCTTCATTCAGTTTTTAAACAATTAAAAATTCAAAATTTATGTAATTTGACAAAACGGGTAACCCACCTTCCATGAGCACTACCTCCAAAGTTATAATTGCTGATGCTGGATGAAGTGGACTTCCTGGCTGCGTGGACATATCTCATACTTGTTTACCATCAGAGGAAAATTTGTAGCACAGAATGTCTCATTTTATCCCTCCCAGAAATAACAAATTGTGTAAGTTTCTAGGGAGAGAATCATGATGGCAGAGGGACAGAGTGACTTATCGTTTACATTTTATACCTTAAAAATATGTGTTTATTACTTTTCTATTTTTTATTTTGTGTGTGTTTATTAATTTCAATACATACCATGTCTTACCTATTCAAACACTCAAAAACTTCTGAGTTTTAATATAGTTTAATTTAATATTGTTGACTAGTTCATCTACTATCAGAATATTCTCTGTCTTTGGCTCCGGGGATCACACCACTCTAATTTTACTCCTATCATTGAGACCAATCCTGATTTGAGTCTTTCAATGAAGGTAACTGTCCTCCACCAGAAGTATCTCACCTTGATCCTCAGATCTTCTCTGTGGGCTGCCCTCACAGATTCTCATGATTTAAGTTGCTTGCACCCTCAGGATCATCAATGGTAAGCTCATTCATTCAAAACATGTGTATTACGTGTCTGCTGTGAGCGCTATGTACTGAAATACAGCAAACTCATAAAATTACACAGATAAAACTCACAAAAGTTTCAAATTTCTTTTCGTGCAGGAAGATGAAAATAAAATGAATAAAACACACTTATGGTTACATAGTTGTAAGTAATAAAGAGAAAAATTAAACTAAAGAAAGGAAACATATTGTCAGGATGGAACATGGAGATTTTGTATTGGCCCTGACTCGACCCTCAGTTCTGAGCTTCAGGTGCATATATCAAAAGGTCCCACATACTTTGGATGGCTAGGAGGTGCCTTCAACTCAACAGGACCCAAATGTATTGTCTCATCCTCATTAACTTTCTTTTACCACCTCCACTGAGTTGCTCAAACCAAAATTGTAACAGCTAGCCTTAGATTCTTCCTCTCTTTCATTCTTTATATTGCATCTGTTACAAAGTTTAGCTAGTTCTTCAATATGACTGCGATAACTCCTCTTCATCTTCACTACCAGTATCTTAATTTACACTAATATTACCACTAACCTGGATTGTTGCCATAGCTTCCCCTCAGATCCTTTTCAAAGTCATTCCAGTGTTCCTCCAGTGTGATCAAAACTCATTCTGATGCTCTTCTGCTGCAATCCATCAATGTCCCCAATCCTCCAGCCCAGCTCGTCAACTGTGGCCACAGTCATACTTTCCTCTGTCTTCTGGTCTGACTCTTCTTCCTTTGTTCTTCATTTATGCCATCTTCTCTTGGCCCAGGATATTTGTACATAGTATTTCCTCAGCCTGGACAATTCTTCCTCTAACTCTTCATCAGGGTAGCCTATCTTTCATATCTTGGCTGAAGCTTAAGTTCATCAGGCAAGCTTTACCCCAAACCTTAAATTAAGTTATTGATACCATTTTGGGGTTCCATAATATCCCATCTTTCCTACTTTGCTTGCTATACAAGTAATTACTTCTATGGTGACTCTTTCCCACATTAGAGTGTTAATTCCAAGAAGGTGGGGAGCACATGTCTACTGTTTCAGCACATCATCTCCAGACCTTGTCAAGTAATGTTTGACAGAGAGGGGTCCATTACTGTATTTACAGAATAATGACTAAATATTATTTTAGAGACTAATGGAAGATGGTTAGTGTTATTTTACTTTGAATATATGTCATATTGAGAGATAACTTTGAAGTAGGATCTCTTAAGAGTACTTATATTTTGTCTCCTCACTATACTTTGGAATCTGTAGGATGTTTTTGAACAATGGATACATCTCCGGATTCCATATTATTGTTCTGATTTTACATTTTCCTGTCAGCCTTATCAGCAAATTCTTCTGTAGAGATGTCCATTGTTGATTTTGCTATATGACAAAGACCCACTTTAGTCATAAGTTGATCTTAGGTTTTGTAATAAGTAGTAATATATATATATATATATATATATATATATATTTTTTTTTTTGTAGAGACAGAGTCTCACTTTATCACCCCTGGTAGAGTGCCGTGGCGTCACACTGCTCACAGCAACCTCCTCGGGCTCAAGCGATTCTCCTGCCTCAGCCTCCCGAGTAGCTGGGACTACAGGCACCGGTCACAGCGCCCGGCTATTTTTTTGTTTTGCAGTTCGGCCGAGGCCGGGCTTGAACCCGCCACCTTGGGTACATGGGGCCGGTGCCCTACTCCCTGAGCCACAGGAGCCGCCCTTTTTTTTTTTTTAATTATATAAGATACAGTTATTGGTAAGAGATATTTCTGAGATGTTACTGCAAGGCAAAACATATATTCTTTCATATGTTCTCATTTTGATCGCTTCTTTGGTCTTTACTAAAACTTCTTAACCTTACCTTAATTCCTTTAAAATGTCTGTTCCTTTCTTCTCAGGCTAATCTATAATAATTGTGCCAAATTTATATTCATGCAGTCTTCATAGCAGAATTTCACCTCAACTTGATTTGCTCCCCTGTCCATTCATTATGTCTTATTCATTAAAAGATTGCTGACTTTTATACATGCCAAATGCTACACATACATGTTCACTTCATCTCACAGCAATCCTGTGGGGCAGGTACAATTTTTCTTCTCCTTTTTCTTGTTCAAGTTACAAAGTCACTAAGTATTTGAGCTGGACTTTGAATTCAAAAGATTACCTCTTTTCCTTTACGCGATCAGTGCACTATGCTATTTTACTTGCTGAGATGCATGCTACTTTTATTTATAACTTTTTGTCCTTTCCCCCCTGTATGTAATAGGCCTTCAATAAATTCCTTCTTAATCATTCACTGAGCCATTATTATTATTCTAGAGGGATGAGGACATTTGTGGTCCATCCTGTTTACTAAATTTTAATTTCTCAACTCATACTGAAGTGGGCCTAAGTAGAGGAGACTGGTAGTTTACAAGGTACAACGTGGCTAATAAATGGTTAGAAGGAAAACCTGGCTTTGAGACATATTCCCGGGTGAGAGGAGCTTTCTATGGCTACATTCTTTTTTTTTTTTTTTTATAATTTTATTGAATCATAATTCTGTACATTGGTGCAATCATAGGGCACGATTCATATACATTCAGAAATGTTTTCATCGTACTGTTACAGATAGCCTTCATGGCATTTTCTTGATCACGATATAAAGACATTGATACTCT